>APFE030722472.1:0-48058 GCA_000404065.3 Pinus taeda | reverse complement strand
GACACAAAACTTTGATGATTTCATCCTTAAAAATCTTTTCTTGGTCCTGGACAATCCTGGGGGAGCACACAGGTTTAACAATACAAAGCAAATATCAGCATACCATGGGGATTGCAAAAAGGATTCACTGATCTATGGAGTCGCCAACTCCGGTTCATTGTCCAGTTGATTAATGTCTAAGGCTTGGAAATTGTTTCGGACATTAGCTTTGCTAAACCTTGTCCTTTTATCAGCTTGGTAGGTTTTATTCCAATGTCGTATTCAAGAATACTGGCAATCCATTTCCCTCTTTTACCTTCTAGTCCCTCTTGAGTTAATATATCTTTTACAATAGCGTTTGGGACGTAGGCAATCATGGGAGTATAAGATGTAAACTCTGAAGTCTTGATGGCCTTAACTAGGGAATAAGCCTACTTTTCCATAATCTGATATTTCAAGGGTGCATCTCTTAAAGCTCGGCTGAAGAAAGAAATTGGCTTTTCATTACCTTGATCATCTTTTTGCAAAAGGACAGCGGCTATGGTGTGCTCAGATGCAAAAGAAAAAATGATAAAATCTTTGTCGAATTGTGGACTAGTGAGGACAGGAATTTGAGTGAAGGCAGTTTTGATACTCTCAAAAGCTTGCTTGGTTTCAAGAGACCATTTTACCTTGGCATATTTTTTTAACATATTGCTCAATAACCTTACTAGCTCAGCTAGGTTTGGGATAAATCTCCTTAGGAAATTGATCTTTTCCAGGAATGCTTGCAGCTCTTTTATATTTCTTAGATATGGGATTTGGAGGATAGCTTGAATTCTTTCAGGATCAATTCTAATCCCATCTTTTGATATAATATGGCCTAGAAGCTTGCCTTCCTCAAGGGCAAACATGGACTTCTTCAGATTCAAGGAAATGCCATATTTTATGCATGTCATGAAAATTTGTCTTAGATTTTAAGGTGCTCTTGGTCAGAATTAGAGAAAGGGGTTAGGTCATCCAGGTATACAACAAGGAAATAATGTATCTCCTTGGCAAATGCAATATCCATTGCCCTTTGAAAGGTAGCACCAGCGTTCTTCAGCCCGAAAGGCATTTTAACATATTTAAATGTTCCCCACGACGTGGTCAAGGCTGTCTTGTCCTAGTCATCTGGGTGAACAAGTATCTGATTAAAACCTGAAAATCCATCTAGTAAAGAAATTCTAGATGATCCCACTACTCTTTGTAAGATATGGTCCATTTTGGGTAAAGGATAGTGGTCCTTTAGAGAGACCTGGCTTAAATTTCTCAAGTCTACACACAACCTTATCTCTCCTGATTTTTTCCTCGTGGGAACTAAGTTAGATACCCATTCAGAGAATCTGATGGGTGCAATGGTACCTGCTTCAAACATTCTCTTTATTTTTTTTTCAATGAGGGGAAGAAGCATGGGGTTGATTCTTCTAAGTTTCTGCTTGAACGGTTTTTTATTTGGTTTTAGGGGAATGGTGTGTTGGATCACTGAGGTTTCATAGGACTTCAAGTCCTCATAACTCCAAGCAAATATTTCTTGGAACTCTTTAAACAAATCCACATATTTTGGTTTTTGATCAGGGCGCAGATTTTTGAACAACTTAATCATTTTGGGTTGTTCTGCCATCCCTATGTTGTGTTCTTCTATAGTAGCATTTAGAGGCTCCATTTTTGGCTTTTTGGGCACATCATTGTGACCAAACATGTCTTCTAATGGAGTAAGGCCAACAGGTAGAAAATTAGTCTTTAGATCAATAAACTCATCCTCTGCTTTGGCTGTTTCCTCTAAAAACATTTGTTTCAGCTGTTTTGTGTTTGCATTGTCAAAAAAAGTTGGGTAAAGGATTTGTTTGGCTATTGTAGCTGTTACAGGCTGCTAATTTTCTTCTGTTAGCCGTTGGGAATCGTTCATGGCATCGATGTCAATGTTCGTGTTCGAAAATTCGCCCTCAAGAGTGAGGAAATTGTTAATCTGGGCATCATTTTGAAACACTTGCCAATCTTCAACATTGTTAGGGACCGAAGGTATATGTTTTATCTCAGCAGTGAAATGGTGGTTTGGCTCAAATGGAAGTTTGCATGTGCTAGAAAAGGTTGCCAGATTGTGAGCATGAATGTTATGGTCTCTTGAAATTTTGGCAAGCTTGGACTCATTAAGAGAATTGAGTATTTTTGTGGCAGCAGTCCTGTAAGCTCTCATTCTACTGTCATTAGTAACAAAGTTACCTTTCATTTGTTGTATGATCAGATCGGAGTCACCTAGAATGGACACTTTTGTAGCTCCTAGGACTTTGAGCAATTTTAGGCCTAAGAGGAGGGCTTCATACTCTGCCATGTTGTTTGTACACCTGAAATTTAATCTATAGGCATGGCCTTCTGCATGATTATCATGTGTATTGTGAATCCATACACCTGCCCCTACTGCTAACTTATTGACAGAACCATCAAACTCTAAATACCATGTGATTTCTAGCTTAAGGTTTGTATTAAGAGTTTCGTTTATCTGAGGATTGGGCAGACTTATAATTTCTGTTTCAGGAGGTTCTTCTTGTTTGCTAGTTGCCTTGAATGTTGTGACAATTTCATGGGTATTGGCAACTAATTCCTCATTGATGCATGTTTCTTGTTCTAAGGCTAAAGGCTTCTCATCAGTTGGGGGACTTGTGTCATCGTTAAATAAAATAAAAGAATCCATATCAGAATGGATCGAATAAATTGGAAAATTTTGGGGCTTTTCCTCACTACTTACCACATACTTCATCAGTGTTTCCCTGTACAGTCTCTTTGGTTGCCCAAAGATAGATATGGTGGCATAAGAGAGGTCAAGTTGGAGGGATCCTTGGAGTTTTGCTCCCCATGATCTTGATAGGAGAAATGCCATACTTTGTGGGAATGTCGGCAACTACTACGTCCATTAGAATTGTCTTATTGGGAAATTGGACTAGAGAGACACAAAGGTCTTTGATTAAGCCTAAACACTTGACTTGACTTGAGTCAAAGGAGTATAAATCTTTATAAGGTCTTGTGACATCAAGGTTCAGCTTTTCCATTACAGCTTTGGGCATTAGGTTATGTGAGGCTCCTGAGTCAAACATGGCATTATGCAAGATTTTGTCATGTATGTGCAAACTGACATAAAAGGGTGGAACAGGTCCATATGTTGATTTACCGTTAACTTCTAGACCAAACAGTAGCTCAGGGGTATCGTCTAAAACATTTACATCATCCCTGACTTCTGGTAGTTGAAGTGACCTTTGAATTTGTTGCTTATATACATCATGTTTGGCAAGTTCTGAGAGGGGAATGGATATCTTGAGTTTTCCAATTTCTGCTTCTAAGTTAAATGGTTTATCCAATGGAATTCTTGCATTAGCTGTACCAGTTTTTTCGTTGTCGAAAGTGTTTTCGGTTTTTTCTTTTTGAATTCCAGCGTTATGGTGAATGATAGTTTGTGGTATTTTTATTTCGGGATGATTTTTTGGAGTGCCATTCAGATTTTCCATTGAGGGAGAGGGAGAGAGAGGCTGATCAATAGGAGGCTGAATGTCTGATATATCCTCTACCGTTATCTGATGCAGGTTTGGGGCAGCAATGTCAGCCGGTTCTGTAATGACAACATTGTCTTTGATTTTATTAGGCTTTTTGCTATCCTTTGTTCTGCTAGGTGCAAGGACATCAACGATCCTTGTTCTAAATTTATATTGTTTGTGCACCTCGTACACAACGGAATCATAACCTTGTTTAAAATCAAAAGACTCTCCCGACTTGGTCTGAAATTGTTTTACATCAGGGTAGTTTCGCTCCTCTTGCGTGAGAAAGATTTGCTATTCATTTTTCGACTCTATTAGGTTCATGTGAGTCTCATCTGTGGGCTCAGTGGATGTGGATTCTTCCGCATAGTTTTCTTGGAAAGGAGGCCTAATGTCATGGTCGGGACTAGCCCTTCTAGCGTTTGTGGTCTGATTTTTCCTGAAGTTTGGGTTCCTTATGGTGTTGGACTGTTGTCCTTCCCATGATGATTTTCTCTCAACGCTCTCTACTATGTATCCTAGCCTATGCATGCCACTGATGATACCATCTAGTTTTTGGTCTAAGGCTGAGGGTTCTTCCTCGAAGGTGGTTCTTCTCTCAGTTCTGGCTCTGTTTCTTTTGGCAATTAAGTTTGCCTCCACACTGACAGCAACATCTTGCATCTCTGCAAGGCTTTGATGGGCTCTTTCGCTTAACTTATATGCCATTTCCGCATAAAAACCATCAGGGAATGTGTACAAAGCAAGATCAGGTGGAGGTCTCAAATTTTTAGGTATTGCATTGTAAACGTTATTAAACCTTGCACAGTAATCCAAAACCGCTTCCTGAGGTCATCTTTTGATAGTGTCATACTCAGATAATATGTGCAAGGGGTCTTTCTTTTTCTCCCATGTGTTAATAAACGTCTGGTATAAGGCTTCTGGATTTAAAATGGAATTGGGTGTAAGTGCCCTAAACTAGGTTCTGACATCACCGATGCAACTTTGGACAAAGATCTTCATTCTCACACTATCATCATCAATCTCATAACTCTCAAAGTAATCCTACATTTTCTTTGTATTCTGTAGGGCTGTGCAGGAATTTGTGCCATCAAAATAGGTAATTTTTGTCTGATAATCCTGAGGCATAGCCCCGGGATTAGCAGGCAGCTCTAAGGGCGCATATCTATTAGCCATATTAACAGGGATAAGGGGAACGACTGGAGTGACTGGGATAATAGGAGCAACCAGGGTAGTATTTGCAGTGAACGGAGGTGTGGAAGAAGTGCCTGGAGAAGTGAATGATGAACAAGGGGAAGAAGGGTTTGAACAGAACAAAACTTTAACAGGGGTTAAAAAACTGCTAGGTTGAACTGTTTCAGGACTAGAAGCAGTCAAATCTTCTTGCTGCTCTTGCTTTCTGCGGACTTTACGGATTATGTTGGGATTTTAAAAAACAGCAGGGGGATTCGTATCTGGATTTAATCTTGTGTAGTGCGAATGCTTCTTAGGAGCCATCTTCTAACTTGTTTTTTGGGAAATTTTCTAAGAACACAGGTCGACCGAACTTTTTTAAGTTTGGTTTCTTCCTCTGTAGAGCTTCAGACTGGTTTTGTGAGATTAGCTGAGGGAGTCCCCAGCGGAGTCGCCATTATGTTATCACTCAAGTTTTCCCTAAGCTCCTCAAGGGATACGACCGAGGTAACTACAAACCAATCTTTGGATTGCAGGTTCTAGCCCACCTGCAATCAGAGAGGGCTCTCTCTTAATGATTTAGCTTTGTTGATGATGATTTTAGGGTAGTTATTGGGTTGAGGGGTTTTGATTTTTTGTTTGGATGGAAGATGAATGTGAGGCAGATAATTATAAGCAAAGAGGCAAGGGAAAGTGTGATAAGTTTCAAACCATTGGGCATGGAGTAATGGATTAACGCCTGCTGTTTCGTTTTCTTGGTCACAAGAGGATTATGGAGTGGGATAGATACACATGAAACAATACCAATTTGCTAAAAAGATGGGATGAAAGTGAGAGATGAAAGGCAATCAAGAATCTTTCATTAACTAACAGGGAAAGAGGTGAATGAATGGTTATCTAGGAGCAGTTAAGAATTTCTAAACTAGCATTCATATGTGGAAGAAACAACGTAAACAAGATCATTTAAGTATGCATGTTCATAACTATTCCTGATGAAAACATGAAGAAATTGCAGAAATTGAGCCTAAGGTGCAGCCAAGCAAATCCTAAACTATTCTTCTTTTCTGCAATTTAGATGGTGGATTTATGATAACACAAACATAAAAACTAAACAGAGTTAAAGAAACACTTATTGAACCATGTAGAAGCACAGGAATTCCATAGTCACTCCTCGACCAGTTAAACACAACAGACAGTTTCAGAATCCATGCTTTCAGCAGTCTTTGATTATAGAAAGTACCACATTTACAGTGTGAGTCTCTGCTCAAGAAAAATATCGAACTAACCAAGATCACACAACCAACCAACTAACCCCTACTCCATTTTTCAGGGTGGTATATATAGACAAAATATCTAAAGTTATTTATTACAACCGACCTAAATAGGTCTGCAAGAAAAAGCTTTCTAAACCTAACTTATGCTGGAATTGACTGTAAGTACATCTTCTTTGGGCTGCGCTAGTGGCAGCTGGATCAAAATTGAGTTAATGTGATGTCCTCTGTGGCTTGGTGCAGTGATTCTGTAATAATTGTGCATTGAGTTCTAGTCCACTGATCTGCTGTGAGTTTAATGTGCAGTCATTTGTGCTGGTGAGCTTTCAATGCTTCCTCAACTGCTTCTTGACTTTCAGGGCTTTCCTTTTAATGCTGGCTTTTCCTCGAGCCCTGAGAAAATCTCCTGTGATACAATTTGCCGCTACACTGATACTCTTTGACATGCTTTTTATCTTCATATCCACTCTAATACTCTTTTAACCTCTGAACCTAGTCTCTCTCTGTCTTCAGATGCGTTTAAATTAGCAAAATCGAGCTTTTTCTGCCATTTTTCGGTGCAAAAAAGGGCCAAGGAATCAAATTATTTCCTAAAGATTCTCCAATATGGCCCATTTCCCGTAGCTTCGCGCTAATCGCGCATCGAAAACTGCCTCTGTTTTTCATTCCGGAGCTCCGAAGCTTGACTTTTGTGCTTGTGTGTTATTCCGTTTTTTTAGTTGCTGACGTCAGCATGACGTCAGCAGTACGACGGATGACGTCAGCATGACGTCAGTAGTGGGGTCCTCTGGTACGGATGTGATGTCAGTATGCTAACGTCAGTAGGGTGACGTGGAAGTACGGCGGGGTGATGACGTGGTGGGACACGGTGGCAGGTGACATGGGCCAGGCGCAGGCAAGAAGGGGTGAGGTGGAGCCAACGTGGCGGGATGACGCGACGCTCCTGTCATGCGAGAGGAAGGGCGGTTTTGGAGTTTATCGGACCGCCTTTGGTACATAGGTGGTTTCTGTTAGGGGCAGCCCGATGCAATGGGAAGGCGCCAGCTATCCCAGTGTACGACGGTAAAACCGTCGCACATCAGGTGCTAACGTACGCATACAAAAGGGCGCCCGATATGGCTAATAGCCGTCGTATCTGGGGGAGGCGATCTGATGGTGGACGGGTGGAGAAGGTGCGCGGGGTTTAGCAGAAGTGCGTGCACATTATATTTTAATTTTTTGTGGCGCGGTTGGGTAGGGACTTTAGAAAATGGTGCTGGCGCGTTGGTTTATTTATTAATCAGATATTAATAAATTCCAAAGAAATGCGCGGGGGGTTAGTTTTTGCATTTGGAGAGGGGTTTTTGTGTTTTGGAAGGAGTCCAAACACTAGGGAAGGGGAATTATGTAGAGATGAAGGCTCTTACTAAGGTCCATGTGACTTAGTAATTCCCAGGAAGATATTTATGGTTATGTTTCAACCAGGGGAAGGGGATATTTACATAGGGAAGTTATTAACATAGTTTTAATAGGGGGAAGGCAAAAATAGATAGGGAATTAAATAATAATGTCAGTAGTTAATATGAAAATGACAAGAAGAGTGGTAAGTCTTAGAGATCTTAGGCTTCAAAGGGGAGATAGGACTTTGCAGAGAAAATATGTACCCTCCTTGGATAAAGCAGATCTTTACCAAGTCAAATGATATGGAAAATGATGAACTAAGAGATATCAAACAGATCTTGACCTCTTCAGGGGAAGTTAGTAAGTGATTTGGGGAATAAAAAGAAGGGGAAGTTAGTCATGCCTTGCTTGAAGTCCTTCAAATGGGAATTGTCTGCTGACTGTGATCTGTATGAGTGTAACACTTGAAAATGTGGAATTAATCACAAATCAACATTCTGCAACCTCAAAATTACCTACCCAACCTACTTACCTAACGTTTTTCTTCTTTTTGGTTTGGGTGCACTTGGACTTCCAAACCCATCTTTTCAACTTTTCCTTTTCATGTCTTCCTATCGACATCTACACTTATTTCTTCCAAGGGCCCTGATTAAGCAGTCGGGCTCCTTTGATTCTCTACCTATCTAAGAATCTGCCAAGATTAAGCTGTTTGGATAGATTATTCATTCTCTATATTCTAAAACAGGAAATTGAAACCTAGGGAGACCAAGATTACGCTGTTTGGACTTCCCTTCAGCTGAAAATTGTACAAAAATGAAATAACTCTTCAAAATTGGAATGCAACAGAAGAGATTTGAGTAGCATTCTTTCATGGCCTCTTTCTTTGCTGACTGTTAGCAAATATGGAGCATTGGAGCATGCAAAGTATGACATATTTGGCCTGTAAAAATGTCCATCATGAAATATGAGTAACCTGCTACAGTAGGAGGCTAATAGATCACATGCAATGGAACTCAACAACATGCATGTCATTGTCTGCACGCATGCGATCCCACTGATTTGGCACACTCACCGATGCAAAGACAAGAAGAAATTCCAACTGCAGTTGAACATGTACTTCGACAGGTTGATGCACACGATGACCAACATATGTTTGGTGATCAACGCATACACTATGCATGAACACGCTGAGGGTCTAGTCACACCCAGGTTGACCATGTGCATTCTATCAGACGAGTTGGATGGACGAGCCATATGAGTGTACCTTGATGCAACAGAGGCAAGAATTTTCTTCAACAACATGTCACAATTGAGCGCATGGACACCAGATGCTCAAGCGTGGAGTCAATTTTCCACCATGAACCATCATAGGGATGTGAAAGAGTTGGTCTCACCACAACGTTCCCAGTGTCAGTGATGTCTTACATGGATTTTTGAAGCCATTTTGTCTCGCATGGGTACATGTGCATTGTAATGTAACGTCTTGTCAAGTGGAATTTCAAGTGTCGATAATTGGATGTAATAGTCATAGAGTAGATGAAGAGTCATGAGGGTAGATGAACTTTCAGAAAGGGGAATGTCAAGGGCCACCCTACCATTTGCTATAAGTAGTCCCTCATAACTCATTGTAGAGGCTTTTGGTCATCTAAGCTTCTGATAGGAGTATCTTAGACAAAGCTTAGACAATATTGTAACAAGCCTTGGCTTCTCCACTCCGTAAAGCCAATATATCTCTTTGGAGGAGCAAGTGGTTGTGGCTATAACATTCTGTTGTTGGAACTAGTGGTTGGACATGAATATATTGTATGACTGGAACTTACACTTCTTAATATAACAGAGTAAACACATTTCATGCATATGTTGTATTGCATTTCAGCTATCTTGAGTACTCTAAATGATATATGTATCTTTTTTCTTACGCATGGATGTGTAGCTATTTCTGTATATGTATATATGAATCTTTCTTAAATGTGTTATTGGTTTAACCATCACCTTGGACTGTTAGCTAACTTGCCTTCCATGTTGTGATGCATCTTTGCTCATGTGTTCCCTTCTCAACTACATGCTTTCACAGGTTTCCAAGGGGCACACTCACCTCAACCTCCATGTGTTAGAACCGCTCATGCAACTTCTTTGACTTACTACATATGTCACACCCTTGCTTGCAACAGGGACATTTTACTTGCCTCTGTACAAAACCGTGGCAAGGAATTACCATACAACCCACTGTTGGGACTCCTACGCCAAACGGTCTGAGGTCTAATTAGGACTTCCTACCGGGGAGATCCCCTAACATGTTGGCGGGTCCAGCACCATCAACATTTCTAGCGCTAGAAGGAGGGCTAGATGACAAGCTGAGTCCTCATCATATTTTTTGAGTCTTTGCATTTCTATCATGGAGTTTGTTATTGTGCGCCCTTCGAAATTTCTATCCAACAGAGATATCTTTCACATCGAGAGGGAGTTCTAGGATCACTTCTCACAAATCACGTATGATGGTGAAGGCGAAATGGCCTAGCTTGAGAACTTAGATGAATTACATGCACTCATGAATGATATAGAATATTTTAATGAAATAGAGGTATGTTCACTGCTTGCACACACACTTTGCGACCACCCATTGCAATGGTGTGGCACACTACCTCATAACTCTGTGCACTCATTCCAGTAGTTCAAAGGTCTAATCAAATCTATTTTACACCATTTTAATCCCGAAGTACTTGATAAAAAATTGTTAAAACAACAGAAGGCCCTACACGAATCACCTATGGAGTTTTCAGAGCACTTCCGTCTATTCATGTTTGAATCCCCAAAAAGTCAGATGAAATTTGAGTATCTCATGGACAGATTTGAATATTCCCTTATCGAATCTGTCAATCCTAAGAAGAAATTAAAGCTCAAACCCCACTCAGCATACCTCGGTGATGGAGTTTCATAGTCACAGATGGACACGGTTAGTGTCACAAGTGATTGGCGTCATCCCCTCATAAAATAGCTCCACCACCCAGAGTGATGTGGGAGAACATAAACACACATATGTTGAACTGACACGTCCTCCTGAAATCGCTCCTTCCAATTTTTCCATATACTTGGTTAGGAATCCCATGGGTTATCACATGTATTTCGTACCTCAACCTCCGACCTCATATTCTGATCATCCTCTAGATTGCACTGTCTTTTGTTCTTTTGTTTCAGACTCTACACTTGTTTTAAACAAGGATCATTCTACCGATGGAGTTAGTGTTGCATAATAACCATGTGATGGCATTCATGAAGAGTATGACTAGGAGCTTGAACATTCACTAGCAGTAGATGACCATCCCTGTATGTCCGTACCTCCTTTGTTTTATCCTATCATCCCCGGTAATCCTGCCAATCCTGATTTTTCATGTGTATCTTTGTACATGAATGCACCCATTGTTCATCATTCAGATGACACACCAGATGTTAGTCCATCATCCGACAATGGAGAGGACCAATCATTATTTGAAAATCCACTTGATTTCTCATCTATCTTTTCTGAAAACACAGAGCATGAACATTCTTGGTTCTCATCTACCCCTGTGTGTGATTCATCGAATCATGAGTATGCCGACCAACATCATGAATTTTCTGATCTTGGCTATCCTAATATCTTTACCTCATCATCCGATCAAGATGTTGATTCACTCGTTGTTAATCCATCTAATTCATTGGTCAATGATGATCCATCTATCAATGAAGTCGAAACCACCTAGACTGTCGAGGTACTTTAGCCCGAGCTGATGGTTATGTGAGGCCCTTGCTGTCTTGAGGTTGGTTTGACTTCTGATCACAAAACTGTTCAAACACCCAAGTCTTCTCATCCCTCATTAGTATTCATTGAATATCAATCCAAAACTTAGATTTTACTTCCTCCACTCGCACTACACGATCCCATTGCTCATGCATTGAAGAAATCTTACTCATCAAACACAGTTCCACAACATAAGTGGCCTACCTTCCTCACGTCTACTTGCATGTCACAATCAAGAGTGCCCGTGTGCTTAGCATATGTATGTAGTGTCACAAAACATCATGGCATGTCCATGGACTACATGTCATGCAATTTCACTCATTTTTGTTTTGTGGATGCTTGTAAGCTCACAGTGTCTTTGTCTTCATTGTTGTATCTTTCACATCTGCTAGTCCGCACAATTGTGTTGTTTGTGGACCATGCCTTCAACAACATGGGCCAACCAATACACCGGTGGCTACATTGGAGTATTAGTTCACGTGTTCAGGCTTGTGCATCATTGGCTTAGGAGTAGGACTATTGTTTTCTTTTTGGGTTGTTTGCTTGCACTCTTGTTTGCTTAGTTACCTTGCATGTTTGTTTGTTTTCTTTCCTGCTTGTTTGCTTACTTTCTTTTCCTTCACATTTACTTCTACTTTTGCTTTGTTTTCTATTTGTTTCCTTGTTTTGGACTCGTAGGTTAGTTTTGCATGAAACCATGTTTGACTCTCGAAACAAGTTGGGTAAGGTACAAGAGGACTTGTACAACTATCATTATTTAGTTTTCTGTTGTCCACACTTATGTAAGAACTTCTTATTTTTAGTCCGTGATGCATTGATGGAAAACATGTATTGTTCGAGGTGAGCCTTGGTGAAAACACAACGCTTCCGTGCTAACTAGTGTCACCTACTCTAGTCATTTGTTTTTGGGTTAACCCTTCAAAGCTTAGTCAAGTAGAGTAAGGTTAGGGGGAAAACCTTAAGAGGCACGTCAAAAGTATATAATAAACTACTTCTACGAAGGAGAAACCTCTTCTTCTCTCAATAAGTCAAGGTATCTCTTCTGCCTCTAAAATGAATAAGTGTTATGCACAGTTATGAAAATGAAAAATGAAAAAAAGAAAAGTGAAAAAATTTCAAAAAAATGAAAAATGAATAAGGTGAAAAAAGAGAAAGGCTTCTCATGAAGAGAGGTGCTGCAAGAAACTCTACTGGGGTACTAACCAAGCTTGCTGGAAACAGAGTGATGCTTGTGTTCCTGTGTGACTCTGTCGGGGTACTATCTAGGCCTGCTGGTAGCGAAGCAACACCAGAGATGAAACTAAGACTCTAATGACTATACTACTTGTGCACCAGTATACCCCTCAACCCCAATAGAAACACATGTGTTCCTTGACTTGGAATGTGTGTTGACCGACCAAGAGCTTTGCAGAGGCTACATCTTACAATCGAGCAAGTGTGAAAACTAAGATGAACTGAGAACTGAATAATACTTCCGGAGGTATTATACTTTCTTTTCATGAACAAGGTCCATTCAAAGAGTTGGAGTTCTTCCAATATGTCGCCAAGTGTTGTAGCGGCTACAAACATGCTCCAAAATTCTTCCTCAGCTTCAATTTGAACCCTCCCTACCAACCTTCCTTAGCAACATGTCTTTCCTTGTCAAGTACACAAGCTTCAATGATTTTCTAGCAAATTGCCAGCATGTGCATAATAGCTTGTGCAACCCCCTCACAGGTTATTTCTCTGGACATGGTCCAACTGTAGGCTGAGCATCTCCCTCAGGAAATTATGAAATTCTAGACAGAAACCAGCCCTCCCTCCATGAATTACACAATCCCGTCTCGCAACCTCCCGGGCTCTAGAATTGCGCAAATCTGTCTGTCACCATTCACTGGAAAATTTATGCAATTTCTCCTAGCAAGACTGCTTAGCATAGAAATTACGCAACTCTGGGCAGCAGTCGTCTGCTCAGCCCAGAAATTGCACAATCCTTTTGGGCAGCCAACCCATCTCCCTCCCAGAAATGCGTAGATTTTCCCCTTGGCTAAGCAGGTTATTGGACGTGCCATTGAGTTCACCGGTTCCCTCCGTGGCTGGGAAAAACTGATTTCCATACATGGAATGCTTCTGCCAAGGAAACATTCCAAGGATTCCTTGATTCAAGAATGTAATTTTAGCCACCGAAGGTTACATGCAAAGATCATTTCAAAAATCTCCCACCAAGTGTCACTCTTCCTAGATTTGTGGCATGCGAGTCAGGACCACGATTTGATCAAAATTCATCAATCGAACACTGAAGAGCTCATTCCTCACATTGACCTTGCAACTCTGACATCCCAAATTAGATCTAGGCTTTGTTGTCACATTGATCTCAGTTGTTTCGGGGTAAGCCCGCTTTTCATGTCTTGCACCACGTTTTTGTCACTTTTTATGTTTTTCTTTGTGTGAGTGTTGTCTGCCTAATTTCAGTGAGTACTTGCTATCGTTTTGACGTATTTTAGCTTGTAGAAGAACCATTTCAGTTTTCGTTCACATCTCACTATTGTAGCATGCATGACATTATTTTTTCACAGATGGTCGCCGTTGTGGCGACTCACTTCACACACATGCATGATTTACTATTTTATGAATCTTGCACTTGTTGTTTGCATGTATAGACATTCACTCTTGTTTTCACTCATCTCATCATGCATTCACACTTCTTATGTTTTCAGTCACCGTCTAGACTACCTTTGCCCACACTGTGCCCTTCCCGGCTAGCACTGCGCATTTTTGGAAGCGAAGGCTCTGCCTTCCGCCCAGAAATTATGAAAGTCTGGCCCAACACTGACCTCTAGGCTTTCATTGCACAATTATTGGAGGTAGTGTCCTTTTAGCTCGAGAAACTGTGTAGAGTTTGCTGGTTGCATGTCACTGCTGACTGGTGCATTGTGTAGTTTCAGTCTTCAGTAAGCTAGGCTAGACTCTGCATTGTGAAATTCCAGTAGTCAGCCAACCTCCTGATAGCCCGGACTGTGCATTTTGCAGTTCTAGTAGTCAGTCAACCTCCTGATAGCCTGGACTCTACCTTTCTCAGTTTTAACATTAAGTCTCCCGACCTCCCGGTGAAAATTGTGCAACCTTCACGTTCAATCACACAGGTATGTTGCAAGTCAATCATCAAGTTTATTTTTTTTTTCGACTGACATATTCTTTTCCATGAGTGTTGCTATGTCTCCAGGCATCACATGTGTTCATTTGTCTCTCCACAGTACAAGTACAATAGCCTTCAATAGAACAAAGTCAAAGGAAACCATTGAGAGGACAATAGGGGTTGTAGTCAACCAAGTGTCTATGAGATTGCCTACCAATGAATACATCAATTTGTTCATAGTCAAGGACATCAAAATAATTTGTTAATAACATCATAATGAGAAACATCATCAACAGCAGCAGAAGGCAACACACCTGCATGTTGTGAGTGCAAGACCATGGTTGTTGATAGCATAAAGGCGAAGCAAAGCTGCAAGTTGAGAGTAGATCCACTCATGATGAAAGCAGCTTTGGAGATTGAGGCTATGAGTTGACGACGCAATAAGATGATAGCGTGAGGATAGAGAAAGGAATAGAGAATGAGTTTCATGTTCTTAAGTAACAACTAAAGAAACTATATAGATGAGAGAATGGGTTGGAGCAGGAACATGAACAACAGGGGACACAACATGCACAGACAGATGAAACTATGCCCACACAAGTTATAGATTCATCCCAGCAGCTGACACAGAGCAGACAAGGTGAGAAGTACTCTTGATCACATGCAAGGGAATTTAGAAAAATGCATGTCATTGTGTGCATGCATGTGATTCCACCCATTTGGCACACTCATAGAGGCAAAGACAAGAAGCAAGTCCAACTGGAGCTAAACATGTACTTCAACAAGTTGATGCACACGACCACCATCACATGTTTGGAGATGGGCGCATACACTATGCATGAATATATTTTCGGTTTGGTCACACCCAATAAGACCTTGCACATGCTATCAAACGAGTTGGATGGAGGAGCCATATAGTGTACCCAGATGCAAGAGTTCACTTCAACAAGATGTCACCATTGAGTGCACGGACACCTTCACGAATGATCAAGATTGGCATCAGTTTGCCACCATTGACGATCACAAGGATGTCAAAGAGATGGTCTCACCACAATGGTTCGAGTGTCAGTGATGTCTTTCAACGCTTTCTCAAGACATTTTGTATCGCATGGGTACATGTGCATTGTAATGTAATGTCTTGTCAAGTGGATGTTCAAGTGTCAATAGTTGGATGTAACAGTCATAGAGTAAATAAAGAGTCATGAGGGTTGAGGAACTATCGCAAAGGGGAATGTCAAGGGCCACCCCACCATTTTCTATAAATAGTTCCTCATAAGTCATTGTAGAGGATTTTGGTCAGCCAAGATTCTGATAGGAGTATCTCATAGAAAGCTTGGATAGTATTGTAATGAGTCTTGACTTCTCCACTTTGCAGAGCTAGTATATCTTTCTGGAGGAGTAGGCGATTGTGGCTGTAATGTTCTTCTATTGTAACTAGTGGTTGGACATTGAGGTATTGTATGATTGGAACTTACACTTCTTAATATAACAGAGCCAACATGTTTCATGCATATGTTGTATTGTATTTCAGCTATCTTGTATCTATTTTTGCGTATGTGTGTATGAATATTTCTTAAATGTGTTGTTGGTTTAATGAACACTTTGGAATGTTAGCTAACTTGCCTTCCATGTTGTGATGCATCTTTTCTCATGTGTTCCCTTCTTAACTATGTTCTTGCACAAGATTCCTAGGGGGGCACTTACCTCACCCGCCGTGTGTTAGAACTGCTCATGCACCTTCCTTGATTTACTCTCTATGTCACACCTTTTCTACCAAAAGGGACATCTTACGTGCGCCTGTGCAAAACCTTGGTCAAGGCATTACCGTACAACCCACTGGTGGGGCTCCTACACCAACCGTTCTAAGGTCTAATTGGGGCTTCTTACCGGGGAGATCCCCTGACATGTAGGGGGGTCTAGCACTATCAACAGAACATTAACTATTTTTTTCACCTTTGTGTTTGAATATAGTTTTAGCTTTTCATGATCATCATTCATTTATAAAGCGAAGTCTTATTTGTGTCATAATCATGATTTTAATGGTTTCTCTTAAGTGTAATTCGGTTTTAAATAAATATTTACTTTACTTTGATCACACTCGTATTTATGAATATTATTTATTTTCTTCACCTTTTTGTTCTAATGTAGCTTTAGGTTTGAATTTAATTCATGAACATCATTGCATAGATAATATAAAGTCTTATTTGTTCTTTTACCATAATTCCAATTGTGTGGCTCAATTGTGATTTGGTTGTCACCTCATCTTTCTTTTGTGTCACTGTTGTTGCATAAGATTACCGTTATTCATTTATTGTATTTTTTTATTATTTTGTTGATATTAAGGTTTAATATGTTTCTAGGTCACTTTTTATAGATTTCCATGCCTAATTTAGTGATTTATTATGCGGGACAATTTAGAGTTATAACCCTTCAACAAATAATATAAGATGGCATGAATGGTTGACAATCAAAGTTCAATGTGTGTGAATGATCATCTAGAATATGCGTTTGCAAATGAAATAATTCTATGACATGTAATGGAGAGATGAATAATATATAATATGGAACTCACACCTAGGTGCATGCAATGAAGAAATAACATAATTAGTTAGCTCACCAAATTATATAGTGAAATTAATGGTACTGGAATTGGAAACATGGTGAGTGTAATAATAAAAATGGCACACAAAGTGTTACCATGGTAAAACAAAATAATTGATGAAAGAATTAAAATGAAATATACGGGTATAGAAAAAATAAATAGTAAAAGGTATTATATATCTCTACCATATAATTAGTTTTTACTTTCCTCACTCTACTATTCCCCAACAAGACTTCCCCTTCCAAATTATTGATGGATTTAGCATCCCAAACGATAGTTTGTTTCATATATACCACTAATTTAATATATTAACTAATATACTCTTACAATGTATTCTTTTTCTAACAAAATCCTTCAACAATTTTAAATACTTCTATAACATGCACTTTCACCCTGTGTGTATAGGTCCATACATTTCAATCTCCGCAACCTTGTTTATGAGTTACTTCTTTTGCACATTATATATATATATTATATATATATATATTATATATATATATATATATATATATATATATATTATTATATATTTATTATATATAGATGTGTGTGTGTGTTGTTTCATAATTCACTCATTAACCTAGGAATTTCACTCCACAAAAACTTTATATCTTCTTAATGGATATTCTTAAATGAAAACCACCTACACATGATGCAAGGAAATTATAAGTTTCATAAAAAATGTATATACACTACATGTAAAATTCATTTCAAAAAGTTACACAACTGATATTTAGTAAAAGGTGACTGCTTACCCCATGTATTTGAAAAGTACTATATAGATTATTTTATGTTGTTTTCAAAGCTATATGGAAGAGATACAGATTGAACATACTAATGTTATCTTGAGAGGTAGCTTATGTCTAGAGAAAAAGTAGGAAACTTTTGTTAGACTTGATGAATAAGGAAGTGAACAATAATTGTGTGGAAATATCCAGGAGATATTGTAGCCACTACTAGGTCATTTCCACATCTCATCATAGTTGTCACCTCTCATAGAAAATAAACTTATGAAAATTAGAAAATTCTAATAATAAATAATGATACCAAGTGGTATTGAAGGTCTATTAGTGAATCTAAAGTTCTCAGATGTGATTCTTAATGTATTGAAAATTATCAAGATATGGATTAAGAGGGGTTCCAATGAGGTCATGATGAAATGTAAGTGGAATGTACTCAAACAAATATATTATCATTGTGTCCATTGCTATTCAAATAAATCACATTTTCAATTGCATGATTGGCTTCTTCCACATCACTACAAATTTTGACCTTTTTTTTGTTCCACTACTTCCATATAATATTTTCCACAACATTTTCATTACATTCTTCCTAATATGCATTCTATTGAACAAGTAAGGTATTTGTAGGTTCTCATAGTACAACAACCTATTGAATTATATAGGATCAACGTGTATTATTCATGGAATCCCATTAATTCATTGAAGACCTTTATTAAATATAAATTAAAGTAGAACAATAACTGTTAGATATTGTAAACATAATTTAGTACAAAAATTTTGAAGTATTATATATGATATTGATCCAGAATTATGCACGAATGCAGCATAATACATATATAAACATAAACACAAAAAATTATCATAAATAAGTCTTCATTTCATTAATATCAAATAACTAAAAGATGCTTACATACACAATGGAAATAAACTAGCTCGGGCGATGGTAGCTTATCCCTCAGAAGAGATGTGGGGGCTACATGCCTCTAAAGTATGTTACAATGAAGCTCGAAGGCCTATTTACTATCAAACTTCCAAAAACCTAACCCTAGGAGATGAACTGCCAAAATTGTTAGCCCCGTTGGGGTAATTTGGTACATTAACTTCATGGGGTTATAACTTTGCATACGTTCTCTGTTTGATGTGCACAATACCTCATTAGAAACATATATCCAAAGAATATGAATTTCGACTCTAAAAATCAGATGAAGCCCAATGTTTTCATGTTTTCCAAAAAACATAAGTTAGGGCCTCAAAATAGCTTAGGAAGTTCACGACTTGAAAAACTTCCCAAAATAGTAAATTGTGCTATGATTACGGAAACTGAAATAAATAATGGTACAATGGTGGGGTCCAAGTGGAATTGCAGAGTGGCCACTAATATTGACCTAGATCAAATACATAGACTAATTTATTACCTTGATTACTTCTATCATATTCCAACATCCATAGTTGAGGTTTAATTCTACATTGTTTTATCCTAGTCTCTTCATTCTCATTGAAAATTTAGTTTCAATAGTTTGATACCTACGGTTCTTATGAAAGAAGTTCCTATGAACATTAAATACCTCCATTCCTAAACTGCTTTAAGAATAATATTTTTTCCTAGTACCAAAAAACTAGCATGAAAATTTAACTTTTTTTGGAAACTTACAATGTATGGATTAACGTTAGTGTTAGTTATAGCAAGGTATTATATAAAATATATAAATTATATTTTCATATAATTATATAACATTAAAGTGTAATATTGCATTATTTTTTACTAATTTTTTTCTCTATTGTTAAAGTATAAATCCTACAAGCCTACCCAATTCGCCTATGAATGAGACTAATTCATGTCACCTACATAACCCTATTAACTTACATGCAAATAAATAAAAATGAAGAGGAAAAGGGTGACGGATAAAACATTTTCTAGGAAGGTTGGTCTTTTCTTTACATGGTATATGTAAGCTCCAAGAATCGAACCCTTGATTCCCTACATGACTAACATGTAAACAAAGGACTAGAAAATGCACCCAACACTATTATCCTATAACCTCACAATATCAAATAAATATACCAAAATGCACATACATTCACATGAAGTAAACGATGAATAAATCGAGGGAAAGTTGTAGTTCTTATTAGATAAATCCATTTACAATAGTTGTAGCACCGTTAGATTACTTGACAAATTTTAGTCCTCTTACGGATACTCGTAAGAAATTATTGCTTACATCAACGTAGGTTTAAATAATTAATATTGAGGCAAATACCTATGTTCACTTTAATCATATGTCCTCATGGAATAACATTTACTTTATAGATGAGTTGGAAAAGTAATTAAATGAAACTATTCATTATTCTAACTTAATTTAATTTGCTATTTTGGTAATTATCTTGAAGTTGATCTACTTTTCACCATATAAAGGGCTTATGCATTTTCCTTAGCCACTCTAGACACCTCAAACTTTGTGGATGAAGTTTTGGAGCCTTCAACTCTTTTTTCCAAGGTACTTGGGGCATTACAACACGATTTTCTAGTGTCCTATGAGCATTTGGATGATGAAAGCTTGGTTTCTTAAGTGTTTCCATGGAGGAGACAACCCATTTCAAGATTCTTCCTATGTTGGTTCTCTAATGGAATGAGGGGAATGTCACTGTGAGCTGTAAAAATGACATAAAATAAAAATGTATTATCCCTAAGCCATCATGGATTTCCCAGGTATGTATTCAATGCAATTGAAACTAGTTTTCCCTTATCTGTCTAGATATGTCATAAATAATGATGTGAGTAAATAATTGTATGTATGTAAGTGTGTAGCTACAAATTATGCAATGAAGAGGACATATGGAATGTTTAATTCAAAATTATTTTAAAAAAGTAATTGAAATAATCATTGTAAACATTGTGTGCTACCTCTTTATTAACATCCATGGAGAAAGTTTAGTTTTAATAAAAAAGTAGGCCACCCCAAGTAAATAGAATTAGCCCATTTAAATTGACTCACATTGTTAGCTTCCCATCAAAACCTAAGATTTTGAGGAACTTTCTTAAAAATTGGTCATCTTTTTTCAATATTTCTTGATGTAGGGGAACATAATCATGTACACAAGCCATATATAAACATGGTCATGTCCTATAGTGTGAGAAAATATTTGTATGCTATCATTAATATAATTTAAATACTAACACATTCAGTAAGGAAATTGAGAAATTTACAGGATAAGCGACAACATCAAATTTTCATTTATTATTCACATACACATCAAATTTGTTCTATAATATATGTACATCCCTAAATTGTGTTATGAGTATTCATATCCATTGCTTATTTATTCATGAGATGCATGCAACTATTCTTGTTTCTTCTCTCATAATTCACATGAATTCCTTTTCTTCCTCTTCCATCTCTTCTAGGCTCCTCCAACCTCTATCCACTCCATGCACTTAAATGATGGTTGGGAAATTAAATAGTCACATTGGTTTGAATTCCTCAATAATTTCCCAATTTAGCCACCATTCTCTCACATACCAAACTTTCATGGTGGTTTGAATTCCTTATCTAATTCCTACCTAGCCATTATCTCATCTTGTAGGTAGATGACCAGTTTATCATAGAGACCCTTAACAAATGTGGAATCACTTTAGGTCATGATATATAGTGTGGTAACAAAGTTTGAATAATGTAACAAAAAATGTGGATTCATAACACTACTAGAACAAGGTAGAATCATAACATTGTCACAACAACAATGTCACAATGGTGTAATAAAATCGTGTTATTATACCATTGTAGTAGCAAGGAGGTGTTAAACTACTATAATAGAAAAAAATACCATAACATTATAACAAGAGGGCAATTTAATAACACTATAAGAGTAGGTTGCTATAATAGCATGTGACAATAGGATGGGTTGTAGTAAGGTGGTGTCACAACGGTGTCACAATAGTATAAAATGGTATGCTTTCATAGAATGCTTACTTTATACTCTAAAGTAATAACTAAAATCTATTGATGCAAATTTCTTTTAGCCAAAGATTCTTTTGTACTATACGTCCGTAGTAAGAAAAGCATGAGCTTCTAGCTAATGTGGATGTAACATGAATGTTACAAAGGAGGAAGGCCCTCTTAGTCATGTCAATTTTTTTTTGTAATTCCAACTCATAGGTTTTATGAAAAGTCCTCTTCATAACTTGAAATGGTGTACTTGTTTTGTACTTGGGCTCAATATATGCACATCTAACAAAACATTCTTTCTTTAAATGCACTATTTCTAGGTCTTCATACAAAAAATATTTCTTCATAATGGATTTGACCTTTACTTATAACTTGAATTGCTTTGTTGAAGATTTAGTTTGACATGTTCTTGCATTTCCAAAATATCCTTCACAAAGTCACTTGCATGAGCACCCCTTCTATCCTCCATATTTGGCAACATAAGAAAATCCACACCTCCCTTTAGTGACCTTGAATAAAAAAACCTAAAAGGGACTCATTCCAATAAGCCTATTAGTAGAAAGTTTATAACTGAATTCATGATAGGACAAAACCAACTCTTGTTGTGCTAGTTTTTTCATGAATCAAACTCCTTGTAAAATTCCCAAGGCATTGGTTAACCACCTTAGTATGTCCATCCTTTTTTGTTTGGTATGCAAAAGTATACAACTTGGAACCCATTTTCTTCTAAAGAACCCTCCAAATGTGTGAAAGAAATTTGGTATTTCTATTAGAAGTGATCATCCTTTCTGGTCAATAGAATCTCAAATTTCTTAGAGCAATAAAACAACCACTTTGCTAGCATTATTGGTTTCATGCATGGTATCAAACATGCCATCTTAGATAACCTATCTACTACAACCATCATAGAATCATGGTCTCTAGATTTCCTAGGAATTCCTAAAGGAAATGTGATACATACATCATCGCGAGGCATCTCAAGTGTTGGTTAGGGATTGTACAACCTTATATCAGGACTCCCTTAGTTCATTGGAAATTTCTACAACATGGAACAAATTTCTTAACATCCTTCTTAGTGCTAGGTCAAAGGTATTTCCCATCACTAAAAATATTGCCTTGCCTTCCAAATGCTAATTGGTTTTATTGAATAGGATGGAATGTTCCATCTTAAAAAACCTACCCACTATGATCATCATAAAATCATGACCTCCTAAGAAGTCCAAAAGCAACTTCCATAGTTATACCATCTCAAGGCCTCCTACTAGCAGTGGTATATACACCACCATGCTCCTCACTATTTCCTTTCACTCAATTCCTACAATATTCAACACATTTCTTAACATCCTTATTGATATTGGGCAAAAAAATATGTACTTCGCTAAGATTGTTGCCTTGTACTTGCTAAAATGTTCTCCCAAACCTCCATTATACATATCTTTAACCAAATTCAAATATTCAGAAACTTTTTTTCTTAAACAGGAATCCTTCTTAGGTATGGAAATAAAGATACGCAGTTCTATCCATACTTCGGGGTAACTTACATGCTTGTCATACTTCAACAAAATATGCGTCCTCTTTATACCACTCCAAGGTCAAACTCCAATTGAATTCTCATAAGTTTTAATATAATTCTACTATAAAAGGTTATATTTGAGAAAAAATGATGGCTTAACAAGGTAAAATTCATTCCATATTAAATGACTCACGGTTCTTGACGATTTCCTTTGCAACATACAAATTCAACGATAAAAGACAGTGGGCATCCCCCAATGGGCGATATACTGTGGGTAGATTTACAGGCATTCAAAATTCTTTTTGTATGCCATGTTACATGTCAAAAACCCTTGACTATACCAATAGCCGCTACAGGAGGTAACGGAATTAGGTTTTCAAATTTCAAAGCCTGGCCTGGAAATCTGCAGGAGAGAAGTCTGGTAGCTTACATAGACAACCTGGCAGGCGTCGTATTTCAGCTTCTTGGCTCCCAAATCTTTCCAGAAAGGCAACGCCGGGTTGGACTTGGGATTATTTTGAAGAAAGGAGGCCGATTCGACGCTATCCCACACTCCTAACCCTATTATCTGCCTCCCGTCCATGGAGTAAAAGAAAGAATACGAGAGTACGCCCTTCAGCCCAGCGAAGTATGACTTTAGTATAGCAAGGCAGCTATATGAAAACAGATCCTGCTTCTGCCGGCTCGATATATACATTCTGCGCATGCTGACGATGTCGCCCAACGATAACTACGCAAAGGGAACGCCCCTGCTGATTTCTTGGGAACTCAGCTGGAACCAACCTCCATTTTTTTCACCGTGCAATTCATACCCTTTGTGAACGATCCTGCCTGATCACATAACGAAATCGATGTCAGCAAGTTTGACTAACTTCACCCAATCTACTTCGATAATCACGTTATAAAAGCGAATGAATCCCTAGTACAATATACCCCTGGCAGATTGAAAGCCCAATTATCACCATCTGATTCCCCATTACACTTTATAAATACCGCAGCCTGCATACAGGTGATAACGACATAAGAAAAGTATAAACTTACGAAATCAGATTGAGATGAGATCGCATGCGTGCATACCCATGAATGTTTGAGGCTTTTGAGAATAGCCACTTTGAAATTATTTGTTTTTTCAAGCAGAGAGGCCACTTTGGTTATGTGGGCGATTACATAAGATTAAAGTTGAATAAGATAAGAGAATTGCCTTTTTTATAAAACATTAATAAGATATAATTTTTTGTATTAGATAAATATTGTACCATTTTCAATATAAAACTTACATTTCTATGGATATTAATGCGGTATGTGAAAAATCAAATTAAAGTAACTTAGATATAAGTTATTTCTTAAAATTATCATATGTAATGAAATATCTGCTTTACTCAATGAATTTCTCACATATCATATGGGTTTGTGGCATACTAAACAATATCTTTAATTTGACTACATATTGGAAAATACATTTAAAAATCACATTATTTAACCCCTACCAATATGAACCCAATTCACCTTCCCAATTCAAAAAATCTTTATTTTCATTAGATTTTGTAGGTATCCATTTTTTCATTAACATTTCTATACCCCTTTATATTTTCTCATTAACTTTGAGCTCCATTTTTTATACCCGCGAATATAAAAACTCTTTACCCCCTATTATATGCTTAATATATTATGTCATTTTTTCCTCAATATATAACTCCTAATATGAACGCATGTGCTATGGTATTGCTCCCAAGTGAAGCCCCATGTAAAATATAGTCTTTATATAAGTACTTATTGCTCCGAAGTGAAGCCCAATGTCGAATATAGTCTTTATATAAGTAGTTATTGCTCCGAAGTGAAGCCCAATGTC
The DNA here is from genome assembly GCA_000404065.3 of Pinus taeda. Classification (NCBI taxonomy): domain Eukaryota; kingdom Viridiplantae; phylum Streptophyta; class Pinopsida; order Pinales; family Pinaceae; genus Pinus; species Pinus taeda. The sequence continues at coordinate 23,169 of APFE030722472.1, read as the reverse complement.
GAATATATCAATAAAACTAATAAATGAAATATAACTAAAACTAGCAACAAGGATATCATGCCCACTTAATTACAAGAAGGTCCAAAAATGCATAGCATAAACTCTCATTTAACTAGTGGTGGAGTGAAGAGGGTGGTTTTTTTATCATGTTGCTCCTCATCCGTGTTGTGGAAATCCATGATATCAGTTTCATTCGCTAAAATTGAGACTTTGTTGTCCAATTTGGCAATCTCCATCTGTAGGGAATGTTGAGCCTCACTACACTCTACCATAAATTGTCCATTAATGCTTTAAATTAGCCATTAAATATCTATTATTTGCATGTGTTGTATGTTAGTTCTTGGTGTTTTCAGTGTATCGAATATACTTCATATTTTGTCCCACTTTAGTTTTCTATTGGACTTGATGCTTAATGTGAGCCTCATGTTTAGTGATATCCATCTCCTCTTTGGATGTTGGAGACTTATGCTTCTAGAAGTAGGCTATCGAGGCTTCGACATTAGCTTCAACTCACATATTAAGGAGTCCCTTGATCCTTTCCTTCTATGACGAGTGTAAGTGTATCCATCATGAGGCATGGTGGGAATCAAGTCGGAAATGGTAATAAATATTAGGGAGACAAACAAAGGAGTGAGGAACATAACATTTTTACTTGCAAATATCCATTGCATGGGAAAAAGCTTGAGAGGGGAAGGATCAAGATTTTCCCTAAAGCCAAATATTTTAGGAAATTTCCAATGACCAAGAAAGAGAAAGAACGTGCATTAAGAAACTTAGGAATATAAGGCTAATGCTTTTTCTGGTCATAAGAATTCGCATTAGGTTGTGATAAAGCTATAGGAAACTATAAAAAGACAATAAGAATGTAGGCTAATGTACCCTGAAAAAATTTGAACTCAATAAAAGTCATTGCCATCTTAATTGTGGAGCACTTCAAAGCGTTGTGGCAATAATGCTCCAACATAGTGATAATAATCAAATAATGAAGGAAAGCATGATAATAGTCTTCAAATGATGTATGAACCATCCTTCCATGCTCCGAATGACTAGGTAACACATATGGCCATTAGCCTCCCCATATGTCCCCACCTCACAAGTAATGAAGGTTGTGTCTACATAGATATAATGATGGAGTGGATAGTCAACAAAGTCAACTAGCCTAGTGGAGTTTCCTCTCTAAATATGTATTATAAGTCGGTCGGCTCCTATATCGAGTTAGGTGACCAAGTCAATTAATATAAGTCAATTGATATAGTTAAACTGTTTTATTTGTCTATAAGGATATCAATTTTAATCCACTCAACTCCATGCGGTTGGGTGGTGACCCATTAAGTTTTATCTAATGCAAGTGTGCTTTTGCTACCTATTTACTATTTTGTGTCTCTTTCTCTCTTCCACATCCTATATATTATATATATATATATATATATATATATATATATAGATATATATATATATATAGATATATAAGCTTTTAATCTTACTTGATTTTTCACACTAACGATAACCAATGCATAATTTTCACTAGACTACAACATTGGATGCATTTTCAATAGTTTTGTACTTGATTTCATACAATATACTTGCAAAAATGTTGAATCTCACAGAGATACAAGTGTGGTGGGAGAGAATGACCGATAATTACCTAAAACATTACACACAAAGGAATCAACTATCTATCACAAAATCCATGGAATAATTGTTCATGAGAGTGCACAATAAGTTAATTGAATTATTCCCCATCAAAATCAATAAATATATCGACCAACCACCTAGTACAACAAAGAAAAACTAATGGTTAGTTAATCCTAAAGGTGACTAACATTACAATAGAAAATTTACATGTGTTGATAGATAAAATATTGAGTGATTTCTATGAGGAGAAATCAATAAAAGAACTCACTCATTTCTATTGAATAAAACAATGCAAGGTTCAATGAAAAATTTAATGATATTCTCATATGTATAATACCTTATTTATGAAATAATTTTCTCCTCCATAAAGGAGTCGGGCATATAGTCAAATATAGAGACCCCTTACAGACCACAATAAAATCTAGTTGTAGTAACTTATTGGTTGACTCTGACAAATTTCTCGACACCTAATGTAAAGGTACAAGAGAAGCATGGGACTACATCTTGAGTTAATGAAGACGTTAATAGAATTTTGTGTTTCCCACCATGATCCATAAAATTCCATGTATAATCCACTAGAGAGTTTGTCACAACATATCTGATAACATTATATTAAAAATATGAAATTCTACACTATTGTAGTTTTATTAAATTATTAGATCAATATATTTTACTGTAACTAGCACATCCATGTAGATGGAAATTACGCAGAAAATAAAGAATGAAAAAATAAAAATCTCACACGTACATAACACAAAAGATATACTCTGGAAAACCCTTTCACAAGAAAACCCAGCTGGAATGTGAGATCACTCTGCTCTCTTTCTTCATCTAGAAATATGGTTGCAAGTATAAGAAAGTATGGCTTCTCACACATGGGCTGCTACACTACATAAATCCTCCTTGTGTGCTCTACCTCCTATCTATCTTGGCCATTTTCATTTATCTATGGAACAAATGCACTCGGAAGAATGGAGTGCCTCTTCCTCTTAGTCTCCAACTTCTAACACAACCCAATAGCCTACTAGTGGTTAATTTTTACTACATCACTTCTTACCAAGACTTACAAAATATAATCTTCTATAGCATTTTACATCACATCATCATATAACATTCGTTCAAACACTACCCAATTACCAATTCCTAATCATACCAACCATATACCATAACCCCAAGCATGACAACTACACCCATATTAATGTATGCATAACAATATATGTATCACATTGATGCATACGCAATACATACGAACACTAACATGTGTAATAAGTGCATAACCGACCTATAGTCATGATAAATACATCCAACATCAACACCATCAACTTTCACATACCGACAATAGTGTGACCATGACCAACACCATGCATATGCAAAAAATGCATAGACAAGTATAAGGAACACATATGTAGCTGACATGAATGCATGACCAACACACCGCCCATCCTCTCTAAGGGGTAAATATGTGACAATAGGCTACTATTATATGATTCAACTCTCCATCTACAATTAAGGAAGTGGAACTGACAACACAAGCAATCTAACCTTACACAGATGCTACAAAACCTCTAGGAGCCAACCAATGTTTCGAGGTGAGCAACCCCTAAGGAAGCCTAACATTTTACTTACCTAGACCCTTAGTTGCTCCCATGACATGGGCATGCATGCGACTAAGACCCTCGTGTCACTCTCACAACAAGTGCATGCGAGCAACTAGGCTCATTTCGAGCTAGTTGTGAGCTTGTGACCCCAGATTTTGAGCCATTGTTTCTGGCCGAAGACTTAGGCTACTACCTAGAACTTCATGAAATGTTAAGAAATGAGAAGTAACATTAAAAGGATAATATTAAATCAAATACTTGAATAAATATTTGACAGGACCTCTACTAGTCATGACAGGAATTTCATCAAACGTATCACAAATATGCATTATACAGATCATAACAATAGATATGATCATAGGGATCTCATACTTATCTAAGAATCACTAAGAAACATTGATGCCTGATCACATTAGATGCATTATAATATATTAGTTCATATATTCATTGTTCATTCATTTACAAATCAAAATATGATGAGATCCATACATCATCATTTTCATAAAACATGATAATAACCAGCATATGACCAACATAAATAATAAGGATAGAAAAATCACAGATTGACATATAGACCAATACATTTACACATGAAATAACAAGGGAAGGAAACTCATATTAAAGAATTCAAAAGAAAAATTGGTGTGGAAATTTCATGAACCACTCGACCATAGATTGGGTGATCCAAATATTTCTTTTAGCCAATCATGCCCATGCCATATTCCAAGAATAAATGTGGTACTCATAACCAAAACTCAACCGAGGCTTCCCGAGGCTACACTGCCTCACCCTCATAAATAGAAATAGGATTTACCACAATCCACACTGGACCACTAGGCCCTAAACGAGAATGGATGCCACTGAATTTCTCCACCTACACCATGAGGAATTTTATTGTCTCCTAATCACTAAGATTTAATGCAGTCAACACTGAATCACTAGGCCCTAACCGAGATCCCACCCTCTAGGATTTACCATATATACTTTCATTCACCCACCAAGTATTCCTAGGACTGATCGAGCGAACCCACCTCTAGGACTTACCATATAATTTTTCATTCACCGGTCGAGGATTACTAGGCCCACCGAGGTAACAAAAAATCTAACTTTACCACTACCCAAATTCCACTTCAGGGATTACTAGGCCAAGGCTTTACCACAATCCACAGTTCAATTCAAGGATCACTAGGACATGTGTTCTTTCTTTCAGAGACTACCTTACTCAATTTCTAATCCAGATAACAATCTAGTTCAACCAAAATATGAGAACACATCACACCATTACTATCTAAAAATGGAAAGGCAAGGATGAGGAAAACTCTCAAACGTGGAAAAAACATATGCCAATGACAATAAGAGAAGCAATAACACACATGCATAGCATGCATGCCAAAAATAGCAAGGAAATAACACATGGGAATCGATACCTACAAATAATATCCTTCTAGATGCTTGATCCTAATCTTCCTTTCTTGATCCTTGCTTTCATTTTCCTTCTTTTCGTTTTCTTCATCCAATGTTTAAGTGCTCCGAGAAAACTCTAATTGCCCAAGAGTGTGTGAGAGAGAGAATACAGAGAGAGCTCCAAAACTAAAATGACAAAATGTACCAACTGATCCTTGAAAGCATTTTTATTAATGAGGCATCTACTTTCGACCATTACTTCAACGTGCCCCATGATGTCATGGCCAAGCCATCATAAGATTGAACATTGCGCGAGGGTGAAATATTTGTTACTTTGTACCATTCAATCCAACCCCTTCAATCAACAAAGAATAACATAAGACTTCAATTCATTAACTTATATATATATATATCTATATATGTGTGCTTGTAATTAATTAATTTCATATAGCACTTTTATAATTTATTAAATTGGAAACAAATTTCTCTTTTATTTAATAAATAAGTCTTTTTGCTGGCTAATTTTGGTAAATAAATAAAAATTATAAAATTAGATTTTATTTATATATATATATATATATAACACTTTCCATTATCATTAAAATTTTCCTTGTTCTAAATTTAATGATGATTAATTTCAGATTCATTCTAATTACAATTTATGATGATTAATTTCAGATTCATTCTAATTACAAAAGGTGCAATTTTAACTAACTCCATATTAATGAAAAATATTATATAAATATTTTTTTTTAAATTTTAACATCTCACTTTACAAAAAATAAAAAAATATTCTTACAAATATCTTAAAATAAATCTTTTATATATATATATATATATATATATATATATATTAATCTATGTTATTTTATTGAGAGATATAAAATAAAGAAGGCCCTTTCCATGGCCTGTCTACAATTTGTAATGAAGTATACATGCTATTAAAAATATGGAAAATAAAATTGTAAACCACTTATATTTTTTCACAATTTAATATTTCGAAAGCCATAAACATTCATTCTCATAATTTCCATTCACAATTTTATACTATTTTCCTTCCTTTCAATAATCTAATGAATGTAGTATATGTCTTCAATACTACTACATAATTTATGGAGTTTATACATTCAAAACGACTCGATAATTTATGCACGTAGTCTCTACAAATTAGCCACAAGTCTCTACACATTAGGAATCTTGCCTTCTATTTATTTTTATCTTCTCAACCAATGCATTTGGTGAAAGTAGTCATCTTGTTATACTATTCAATGTTGCGAGACTTGTGTAACGCTAGTCTTTATATTTTATTTCTTTGAAAATGCATTACTGGTAATGAAAATTCTTTGACTTTATTGGAATTCAATTGAACGTTAATCAATTTTTTCGTGTTATACTATTCTATGTTCTGAGACTTGTGTAAGGCTAGTTTCTATATTTTATGTTTTTGAAAATTCATTACTTCTCCTGAATTTTTTTTTGACTTTATTTGAATTCAATTGAACATTAATCAATTTTTTAACCTTTGTGTTTCAATGTAGTTTTCGATTTTCAGGATCACGATTGCAATTATAAGGCGAAGTCTTATTTGTGTCATATTCATAATTTTAATGGTTTCTTTTATTTGTGATTCGGTTTTAAACAAATATTTCTTTTACTTTGATTACACAGGGATTTATGAATATTAATTTTTTTTTTGAATTTTTTGTTTTAATGTAGTTTTAGCATTGCATTTTTGCATGATCATTATTACATATATAATATCAAGTCTTATTTCTTCCATAATATAAAGTCTTATTTCTTCCTTGATCATAATTCCAATTGCTTGGTTCAATTGTGATTTGGTTTTCAACTTATGTGATTTGGTTTTCATTTTATCTTTTTTTTCTATCACTGTTATTTTATATTTTTATCGTTATTGCATTAGTGTTTTTTTCCATTACTTTGTTGATCGGAATGTTTAATATGTTTCTAGGTCACTTTGCATAGATTTCTATTCCTAATTTTGTGATTTATTACGGAAGACAAGTTAGAGTTATAACTCTTCAACAAATGATATAATAGGGTATGAGAGGTTCATAATCCAAGTTCAATGTGTGTGAATGATCATCTATGATGCACGAGCGTTCAACCAGGTTCGCAGGCTATTGATCGATTGGTCTATTTAATTTTTACTGTGATAGTTTTTCTTTTAACTTGTTTTACAGAGTCAGTGAATTCAGTCATTTTTAATTAAATTAGAATTACTGTAAGCTCAGTTATTAGTTAGGAAATAGTACGTTGAATTAGGAGAGTAAGGACAAGTTGTTCATCCAAATCTTGTAATGTCAAGCAAATATAGTTATTAACGACAACAGTATTTTTGTAACCATATTCCATGACAGTTTGATTAACTGCAAAAATCAACTGAAATAGAGAGATATAAACAAATCAAAATGTAACAGAGGGGGGTTCAGTCAATTACAGAAGAAGAGAAATAAAGGCAATCAAGCCATAAGCATTCAAAACTATTGTCCATCTATATAATTTTCCTACTGTTTGCCTAACATAAACTTTTCTTTACAGTTTGATAAAATACCACAACAAGAATGTCTGTTGATATGCTATTATATGTATTCTAACACGAACATACAGTCAACCAATAAGCATTGGATGATGCCTGTGTAATATACAGTCACATATTTAATACAAGCATACAATTATTGGATTCATTTTTCGCACACGGTCAAACAAGGATCAAGATACACAATCTCCAGAAGTCCGAGAAAAAGAATTTGCGCACAGGAGTCAATTACAACCCGTGTTTGAAACCAGAAGAGCAACCACAGAACAAAGGTAGGAAACAACCACAAACAGAGGTAACATTGCTGCATATTTTTCATAAGTTTCATTTCCAGAAAATGGAAGAACCGTTGACAAATTTAACTATTGTCAAAACCAGAACAATCTTATGTAGAAAAAGTCCATTCTTATAAATAGCGTAATAACAAGACGCATGGCCGGAATAACATTACAAGCCAGAAAACCCTAGACTAGGGTTTAACCAAAACAAACATCGACGACTTTCATTTTTCAAACTTGACACAACAAGTGACCGAAAGGAACACAGCTATAACAAATTTCATTGAACGACCAAAGAACTTGAACAACTCTACAGTGACCGTGGGCACCTATCGTGCAAAATACAAACAAAATATTTGGGATACAGGCCTACCGAAGACAAACGGACTGTATAAATTAAAGACTGGAGGATTCGCACACCCAGGTTGCCAACAACGACCTGCAACCAACAGAACGATTGTGTGACGAACAAGGCAGGGAGACAAACCTACAAGCAAGTGTGCAAATGCATGCGGAAAATGAACAGACTAGTAAATACCTGAGTGAACGAAACCGGAATCAACCATAGCGACGTCCTGAAGGAGTCGAACGACTGTAGACCAAAGGAGCCAAGAGGGTAAGTCCCAATAACAGAAGCCGAGCAAAACAAGGACACGAGGTAATACCTGTTCCGAATGACGAACGAACGACGAAGTGGTCCTGTGCTCAAGACAAATACCAGTGCCGCATAGTGAGAACCCAGAATAACAGTGAACGAGAAGATTGAACCAGATTTGAGCAAGGATACAACGCGAGTTCAAGAATTGCAATTAAACCACAACAAACATCAAGAAATCGACCATGAAACCCTGACTAAATTACGAAGACGCGCTCGCAAACCATCAATAAGTTACAACCAGCAAACAAACGTTAGAAACATCTTACAAAACACGCGCATGCATAAGGAGAATGAACGGTTGAACTTACCAGTTTCGAACCACGGTTCAGAGCCGAATAACAACCATTCCCGGACAGCATTTTCCTTACAGTTACAAGCAAGCCGAACAGAGAAGAGCTCGAGGGTTGTCATTAGCAGAAGGTTGTAAATACCAAACTTAACAGAGCACACAACGTTCCGCAGAAGGAACCCAAGAAAACCTCAACCAAAGAACTCTCAGCGCGAAGGAAGCGGAAGAATAATCCAAAACCACCACAAGGACCAAGGGTTAAGCCACGAAGAGCGAGCGGAGGCAGGTCCGAGGCGGGAGGACAGTGCATTTAGTGCGAGTATTAAATCTAGCCACCAACCTAACGTAAAGAAAAATCCCGCGGATGATCACTACACAGGCAACTGGAGATTTTTATTGACACGTATACCCTTTCCAGCGTGCAAAGCATGGGCCATTGGGTTGGGTTACACCAGAGTGGTATCAGAGCATTGAGTTGAGTAGATTGAAAAAAATGGACGTAGGTAGACGAGGATGAGGCCGAGGTGCTCGTAGAATGGTAGATGAAGCATTACGAGAAGAACTCAGAGTTCAACTGCTCATTTGGAAGCAGTAGAGGCAGGTAGGCGAAGAGATCCAGAAATGGGCGATGTGAGTGAAGAAGAAGTAGAAGTGGCAGCAGATGGACCTGAAGGTGAATCACCAGAGGTGAAATTGCTGAAGTCTGTCCTATTATCAAATAGTAGACCAAAACCAGAACTCCCGACGTACGATGGTAGTTTGTCTATTGATGTTGTGTTGGATTGGATTAGTGAGATGGACAAGTATTTTGAATGCGAGGAAGTTAGTGAAGACCGTAGAGTCAAATTTGTAGCGACAAAGCTGAAAAGACACGTAGCCCTGTGGTGGGGTAGTGTCCAGAATGAGAGGAAGAGGTTGAACAAAACACCGATTAAAACTTGGACAAGAATGGTAGCCAAGTTGAAGGGCAGATTTCTGCCAAGGGACTATCAAATCGCGTTACATAGGCAGGTACAAAACTTAAGGCAGAGGGGATTTACTGTGAAGGAGTACACAGAGGAGTTCTACCGAGTGAATTTGTGAGCCGGATATACGGAAGATATAGCAGAAAGGACAGCCCGATATGTTAATGGACTGAGAATGGACATTTTGGATGAAATAAGTATTTTGTCTCCAAATAATACTGAGGAGGCATACCAGAGTGCAATAAAAGCAGAGGAGAAAATTAACCGAAGACAGAATGCCCAGAGAGGACGAGGGTTTGCCAGAGGGAGAGGCCAGTCCTATGGCAGGGGCCGGATTGCCAGCAACAATGAAGAAGCCAGCAGTTCGAAGACTTCGGGAATAGCAGAAAAAGGAGACGGTGTGAGAGGTGGCAGATTGTTCCCACACGGCAGAGGAAATGGCCGAGGAAGGGGAACGCGTTATCAATGCTATAGATGCCACAAGTGGGGGCACCCTTCATTTGAGTGTCCAGAAGCATATTCAGCTCGACAGTGGGGCACGTATGTGACGCAACCGGAGGAAACAGCAGCACTCGCTCAAGAGGAAGAGAATGCCCCACAGACGGGAGAAGCTTTAGTGCTGCATAAGGTACTGTTGAAACCAGTCGATGAGAGTATCGAACAGACGCAACAGAAAGCTCTGTTCAGGACAATTTGCAAATCAGAGGGTAAGTGTTGTAAGATGATAATTGACAGCGGAGTACGGACAATTTGGTATGCACAGAAATGGTAGAAAAGCTAGGGCTGAAGCGTTTAAAGCATCCCAGTCCATATAGAGTTTCATGGTTACAAAAGGAGCACCAATTGCTGGTGGACGAGCAGAGCGAGGTTGAATTTCAAATAGGCAGATATAAGGATAAAATTATTTGTGACATCATGCCGATGGATGTATGTCACATATTGTTGGGAAGGCCTTGGCAATATGATAGGAAGGTAACACACAATGCAGTGATGAATTGTTATAAATTCGATAAAGATGGGGTCAGGCATACCGTTGTGCCTATCAAAGAACAGAAGGGAGCAGCTGAGACAAGCGAAACCAAAGCGTTGCTAGTGAGTGGAAAGCAATTTTTAAAGCAGGTTGAGAACAATGAAATAGGTTATGCTGTAGTCAAAAAAACAAGGACAGTTCTCTTACACACAGAAATAACAGATTTACCCATGGAGATACATCGAATGTTGGAAGAATTTACGGATATAGTGGTGGATGACTTGCCAGACAAGTTGCCCCCCAAGTGGAGTATTAGTCACCATATTGACTTCATACTCGGAGCCAGCTTACCAAATAAAGCAGCCTATCGAATGAGCCCCAAGGATAATGAGGAAATTAGAAAACAGGTGCAAGAACTATTGGACAAAGGTTTGATAAGGGAAAGCTTGAGCCCATGTGCTGTGCCAACAGTCCTCGCCCCCAAGAAGGGAGGAGAGTGGCGGATGTGCACCGACTCAAGGGCCATCAATAAAATCACCATCCGGTACAGATTTCCATTACCGCGTATGGATGATATGATGTATTGTTTAAGTGGGGTAACTTAATTCTCCAAAATAGACTTGAAAAGCGGATATCATCAGATTCGGATACGGGAAGGAGACGAGTGAAAAACGACTTTTAAAACAAATGAGGGATTATATAAATGGCTGGTCATGCCATTCGGGTTGAGCAATGCGCCCAGCACATTCATGAGACTCATGAATGAAATGTTGAAGGAATATATTGGGAAATTTGTGATAGTTTATTTAGATGACATCCTTATTTTCAGCAAGACAAAAGACGAACACTTCCGGCATGTGCGCAAAGTGTTGGAGAAGCTACAACAGAACAAACTACTAATAAACTTGAAGAAATGTACTTTTCTACAGCAGGAACTAATTTATTTGGGATTTGTGATAGCGGAAAACGAACTAAAGATGGATCCGGAAAAGGTAACAACAATAGTAAATTGGCCATCACCGAAAAATTTATTTGAGGTACGTAGTTTCCACGGATTAGCTAGTTTCTATAGAAAGTTTATTAAGAATTTTAGCGGGATTTGTGCTCCTATGTTAGAGACCATCAAAAAGGCCAACCAACCTTTTCGATGGACGGAAGGAGCAGAAAAAAGTTTTCAACTGTTGAAAAAAGAGATTACTGAAAGACCGATCCTCAGGCTACCAGATTTTCAGAAATTATTTCAAGTACGTTGTGACACTAGCGGGACAGCGATCGGGGCTGTACTCAGTCAGGAGGACAGGCCCGTGGCATTTTTCAGCGAAAAACTGAATGAGAGTAGGCAGAAGTACTCCTCATATGACAAAGAATTTTATACAGTGGTGTAGGCTTTGAGACACTGGAGGCATTATTTACTAGGGGACGAATTCGTGTTGTTTTCAGATAATTCTTCATTACAATATGTAATGCAGCAACACAAACTCAACCATAAACATGCCAAATGGGTGAAGTACTTACAAATTTTTAACTTTATGCTGAAACATATTAGTGGACAAGCAAACAAGGTGGCCGACGCATTAATTAGAAAGGCTCTACTTTTGCAGGAGAGTGTTGTACAGGTTTTGGGTTTTGAACGCTTACGTGATCTTTACCAAACAGATACAGATTTCAGAGAAGCCTATGAGGCGTGCCAGGACCCTTTGATAAGGGGAAATAGTCCTTGGTTAGATTACAATATACAAGAGAAGTTGTTGTTTAAAGGAGGACAACTGTGTATCCCCAACTGTTCAATGAGAGAGAATATTATTCGCGAAAAACACAACGGGGGTTTGGCTGGACACTTCGGTATAGATAAGACCCTGGAGCAACTTAGTCATTTCTATTTTTGGCCAAGAATGCGACGAGATGTACAACGTTTTGTGACTAAGTGTAAGGTGTGTCAATTAGCGAAGGGAAACAACCAGAACACAGGACTATATACGCCATTACCTGTTCCAGGCAGGCCATGGGATTCTGTTAACCTAGATTTTGTTTTAGGACTGCCAAAAAAGCAGAAAGGATATGATTCAGTGATGGTAGTGGTGGACCGTTTCTCAAAAATGGCACATTTTATACCTTGCCGAAAAACTAGTGACGCCACTCACGTGGCCCACCTGTTTTTTAATGAGATTGTTAGGTTACATGGGTTACCAAAAACCATCCTTTCGGATAGGGACGTGAAGTTCATGGGACATTTTTGGCGTACCTTATGGAAAAAAATGAACACCCAATTAAGCTACAGTTCTGCTTATCACCCGCAAACCGACGGGTAGACAGAGGTTGTGAACAGGAGTTTGGGAAACCTGTTACACAGCTTAGTCGGGGAAAATTCACGGATGTGGGATCGAGTGCTAGCGCAAGTGGAATTTGCATACAACAATTCGCCAAATCATAGCACAGGTCTCAATCCCTTTCAGATCCTATATGGCATGCACCCTCGCAGAGTGCATGAGCTTCAGGATCTTGGTTTACAGGAACGACGGAGTGCGGATGGAGAAGATTTTGCTAATGCAATGAGAGATTTACACGAACATGTGAAAGCAAAATTAGAGGACAGCAGCTCAAAATATAAACAACATGCAGATCTAAAGAGGAGAGAAGTTCATTTTGAGGAGGGGGACGAAGTCCTTGTACACTTGCATAAGGAACGTTTCCCTAAGGGTACATACAATAAACTAAAGTACAAAAAGATAGGACCTTGTAAAGTCTTACGAAAATTTTCGGCAAATGCCTACGAAATACAATTGCCACCTGGAATAGGCATTTCACCTATCTTCAATGTAATAGATCTGTTCCCGTACACAGACAATCTCGCGGAGGAAAAGAAAGATGGACCAGGACAATCCACACGGAATACCCAGGAAGACGGAGAAACTTGGAAGAGACAGATGCCTTATGTCCAACCCCCTGAGATCGAAGGCATCCTCAAAACTCAGGTAGTTAGACATACTCGGTGGAAAAATTATTTTCAGTACCTGGTCGAGTGGAAGAACCGTCCGATTGAGGACAGCTCATGGCTTGACGCCAGGCAGATTGGACAAACAGGAACTTCGGTCAAGCAGCTCATGAACCAGAGTCATGATCTCTTTTTACCCCGGGAGCCTGATGGAGGAGCATCCAACTCACCATAACTGGGCAAAATCTCAACCAGGTTCGCACGATATTGATCGATTGGTCTATTTAATTTTTACTGTGATAGTTTTTCTTTTAACTTGTTTTACAGAGTCAGTGAATTCAGACATTTTTAATTAAATTAGAATTACTGTAGCTCAGTTATCAGTTAGGAAATAGTACGTTGAATTAGGAGAGTAAGGACAAGCTGTTCTTCCAAATCTTGTAATGTCAAGCAAATATAGTTATTAACGACAACAATATTTTTGTAACCATATTCCATGACAGTTTGATTAACTGCAAAAATCAACTGAAATAGAGAGATATAAATAAATCAAAATGTAACAGAGGGGGGTTCAGTCAATTACATAAGAAGAGAAATAAAGACAATCAAGCCATAAGCATTCAAATATTGTCCATCTGTATAATTTTCCTATTGTTTGCCTAACATAAACTTTTCTTTACAGTTTGATAAAATACCAGAACAAGAATGTCTGTTGATATGCTATTATATGTATTCTAACACGAACATACAGTCAACCAGTAAGCATTGGACGATGCTTGTGTAATATACAATCACATATTTAATACAAGCATACAATTATTGGATGCATTTTTCGCACACGGTCAAACAAGGATCAGGATACACAATCTCCAGAAGTCCAAGAAAAAGAATTTGCGCACAGGAGTCAACCATGACCCGTGTTTGAAACCAGAAGAGCAACCACAGAACAGAGGTGGGAAACAACCACAAACAGAAGTAACATTGCTCCATATTTTTCATAAGTTTGATTTCCAGAAAATCGAAGAACCGTCGACAAATTTAACTATTGTCGAAACGAGAACAATCTTATGTAAAAAAAGTCCATTCTTATAAATAGCGTAATAACAAGACGCATGGCTGGAATAACATTACAAGCCAAAAAACCCTGGACTAGGGTTTAACCAAAACAAACATCGCCGACTTTCATTTTTCAAACTTGACACAGCAAGTGACCGAAAGGAACACAACTATAACAAATTTCATTCAACAACCAAAGAACCTGAACAACTCTACAGTGACCGTGGGCACCTATCATGCAAAATACAAACAAAATATTTGGGATTCAGGCCTACAAAAGACAGACGGACTATATAAATTAAAGACTGGAGGATTCGAACACCCAGGTTACCAACAACGACCTGCAACCAACAGAATGATTGTGTCACGAACAGGGCAGGGAGAAAAACCTACAAGAAAGTGTGCAAATGCGTGCGGAAAATGAACAAACTAGTAAATACTTGAGTGAACGAAACTGGAATCAATCATAGCGACGTCCTGAAGGAGTTGAACGAATTTAGACCAAAGGAGCCAAGAGGGTAAGTCCCAATAACAGAAGCCGAGAAAAATTGAAGCAAGGACAGGAGATAATACCTATTCCCAATGACGAACGAATGCCAAAGTGTTCCTGTGCTCAGGACAAATACCAGTGCCGCATAGTGAGAACCCAGAATAATAGTGAACGAGAAGATTGAACCAGATTTGAGCAAGGATACAACGAGAGTTCAAGAATTGCAACAAAACGACATCAAACATCCAGAAATCGACCATGAAACCCTGACTAAATTACGAAGACGCGCTCGCAGACAATCAATAAGTTACAACCAGCAAACAAACGTCGGAAACATGTTACAGAACATGCGCATGAATAAGGAGAATGAACAGTTGAACTTACCAGTTTCGAACCACGGTTTAGAGCCGAATAACAACCATTCCCAGACAACATTTTCCTTACAGTTACAAGCAAGCCGAACAGAGAAGAGCTCAAGGGTTGTCATTAGCAGAAGGTTGCAAATACCAAACTTAACAGAGCAGACATCATTCCACAGAAGGAACCGAAGAAACCCTCAACCAAAGAACTCTCAGCGCGAAGGAAGCGGAAGAATAATCCAGAACCACCACAAGGACCACTGGTTAAGGCATGAAGAGTGAGCGGAGGCAGGTCCGAGGCAGGAGGACAATGCATTTAGTGCGAGTATTAACTCTAGCCACCAACCTAACGTAGAGAAAAATCCTGCGGATGATCACTACACAGGAAACTGAAGATTTTTATTGACACGTATACCATTTTCAGCGTGTAAAGCATGGGCCATTGGGCTGGGTTACACCAATCTAGCATATGTGCATGCAAATGAAATAATTATATGACATGTAATGGACAGATAAATATTATATAAAAGGATATGGTACTCACACCTATGTGCATCTAATGAAGAAATATCATCATTACTTAGCTCAACGAGTTATATAGTGAAATTGATGATATTGGAATTTGAAACATGGTGAGTATAATAATAATAACGACGCATAAAGCGTTAGCATGGTAAAACAAAATCATTGAAGAAAGATTAAAAATTAAATCGGTAGGTATAGAAAAAAATAGTAAAAGGTATTATAGATCTCTACCATATAATTAACTTTCACTTTCCTCACTTTACCATCACCCAACAAGACTTCCCCTTTGAATTTATTGATGGATGATGGATTTGGCATCACAAATGAGATTTTCTTTCATACATACTACTAATTTAATAATGTATTAACTAATATACACCAAGAATTGATATACCATATGTCACTCCTCCATAGAACTCTTACAATGTATTCTTTGTCTAATGAAATTGTTCAATAATTTTAAACACTTCTATAACATCCACTTGGCCTTTTGTATAGGTCCATACATTTTAGTCTCCCAAAATTTGTTCATGAGTTACTTCTCTGGCACATTAAAAATTTATATATGTAGTTTGTTTTGTATTTCACTCATTGACGTAGGAATTTCACTCCACCAAAACATTATATCTTTTTTTATGGATTTCCTTAAATGAAAACCACCTACACATTATGCAAGGAAATTATAAGTTTCATAATTTTTTTTTATATAAAATTCATTTCAAGAAGTTACACAATTGATATTTCGTAGATAGATGGTTACTTACCCCATGTATTCATAAATGTACTATATAGATTATTTTATGTTGTCTTCAAAGTTATATGGAAGAGATTGAGTTTGAACGTACTAAGGTTATCTCTAGACGTAAGTTATGTCTAGAGAAAAATAAAGAAATTTTTGTTAGACTCGAGGAATAAGGAAGTGCACAATAGTTATGCGGAAATATCCATGTGATATTGTAGACACTGCTAGCTCATTGCTAGATCTCATCCTAGATGTCACCTCTCACAAATAGATTTATGAAAATAAAAAAATTATAATAATAAATAATAATACTAAGTGGTATTGAAGGTCTATTAGTGAATCAAATGTTTTTATATGTAATTTTGAATGTATTGAAAATGATAAATATATGGCTTAAGTGAGGTTCCAGTGAGTCCATGATGAAATGTAACTAAAATGTACTCAAACAAATATATTATCTTCGTGTCCATTGCTATTCAAATAAATCACATTTTTCATTGCATGCTTGGCTTCTTCCACATCACTACAAATTTTTACCTTTTTTTTAGTTCCACTACTTCCATATAATATTTCACACAACATTTTTGTTACATTCTTCCTAGTATGCATTTTATTGAACAAGTGAGGTATTTCTAAGTGCTCATAGTAAAATGAGCTATTGGATTATATAGGATAATCTTTTATTCTTCGTGGAATTCCATTAATTCATTGATTACCTTTCTTAAATATAAATTAAATTATAAGAATAATTGTTAGATATTGTAAACATAATTTAGTACAAAAAAAATTGAAGCGTTATATACAATATTGATCTGGATATATGCAAGAATGCAACAAAATACTGATATAAACATAAACATAGTGATGCAGTTGAAATAAGTCTTCATTTCATTAATATCAAATAACTAAATGATGCTTACATAGAGAATGGAAATAAGCTAGCTCTGGCAATGGTAGCTTATCCCTGAGAAGAGATGTGGTGGCTACATGCCTCTAGGTCTATTACATTGAACCTTCAAGCCCTATTTATTATTTAGAAATAATGGAAAACCATAAAAATCCAAAATCCTAACCCTAGGAGATGAAGCACCAAAATTGTGGGTCTCATTGGCGTAATTTTGTACATCAACTTGCTAGAGTCATAACTTTCGGATACGATCTATGTTTGATGTGCACAATACCTCATTAGAAATATTTATTGGAGGACTACAAATTTTAATTGTAAACGTAATATCAAGCCTATTGTTTTACCACTTTCCAAAAAGATCTGTTTAGGGCCTTAAAACAGCGACGGAAGTCCACGGCTCGAAAAACTCCCAAAAATAGTACATTATGCTAGAATTACCAAAACTAGAAGAAATAATGCTACAATGATGGAGTCCAAGGTGAATAGGTGGGTGGACACTAATATCCACTTAAATCAAATATATATACTAATTTCTTACCTTGAATACTTCTATCATATTTCAACAACATCCATAATTGAGGTTTCATTCTACATTGTTTTATCCTAGTCTTTTCAATTCCATTGATTTATTTTTTTGAGTCGTTGGATACCTATCATTCTTACGATGGAGGTTCCCGTGCACATTAAATACCTCCATCACTAAACCTCTTTAAGAATAATATTTTTCCCTAGCACCAGAAAACTACGCATGAACATTTATAATATTTTTTTGAAAACTTGCAAGTTATGGATTAATGTTAGTGTTAGTTATAGCAAGGAATTATTTAAAATAGATAAATGCTATTTTCATAAAATTATATAACATTAACGTGTAATATTTAATTATCATTTACATAATTTTTCTCTATGGTTAAAGTACAAATCCCACAAGCCTACCCAATTGACCTATGATTGAGAGCAATTCATATCATCTACATAACCCGTATTAAATTGCATGAACATAAATAAAAATGAAGAGGAAAAGGATGATGGATAAAACCTTATGCAGGAATGTTAGCATTTTTTTAACTTGGTATAATATGCAAACAAAAGACTAGAAAATGTACCAAGCACTATTATCCTATAACCTCACATTATCAAATAAATATACGAAAATGGACATACATTCACATGAAGTAAACAACTAATAAATGGACGGCAAGTTGTAGTTCTTATTATATAAAGACACGTAAAATATTTGTAGCACATTTAGGTTACCTTACATAGTCTACTCCTCTTACGAATACACATGGTTAGGCTGGCAAGGAAATATTTCTTAGGTCAACATAGGTCTGAATACTTAATATCGATGCATATACCTATGTTCACTCTCTTCCTACGACCTCATGGAATAACATTTATTTTATAGATGAGTTATAAAAGTAATTAAATGAAATTATACATCCTTTTAACTTAATATAATTTGTAATTTGTTATTTTGGTTATTATCTTGAAGTTGATCTCATTTTCACCCTATAGATTACTTATCCATTTTCCTTAGCCACTCTAGACACCTCGAACTTTGTGGAGGAAGGTTTGGAGACTTCAACTCTTTTTTCCAAGGTACTCTAGGCATTACAACACCATTTTCTAGTGTCCTCTGAGCATTTGGAATGTGAAATCTTGACTTTTCAAATGTTTCCATGGAGGAGAGACCGCATTTCAATATTCTTCCTATGGTGGTTCTCTAATGGACTTAGGGGAATGCCACTCTGGCTATAAAAATGACTTAAAATAAAAATGTATAATCCCTGAGGAATTATGGTTTTCGCATCTATATCTTCCATGGAATTGAAACTAGCTTTCCTTTATTTATCTATATATGTCATAAATAATGATGTTAGTCAACAATTGTAATTGTATGTATGTAGTGACAAATATGTAACTAAGAGGACATATGGAATGTTTCATTCAAAAATTATTTTTAAAAAGTAATTGAAAATAATCATTGTAAACATTGTGTGCTACCTCTATATTAACATCCATGGAGGAAGTTTAGTGGTCATAAAAAAAGTAGGCCACACCAACTAGATAGAATTAGCCTATCTATATTGACTGTCATTGTTGGCTTCCATTCAGAACCTAAGATTTTGAGGCACTTTCTAAAAAATTGTCCATATTTTTTAAATTATTCTTGATGCAAGGGAACATAATCATGTACACTAACACTATATAAGAATGTTCATATCCTATAGACTAAAGAAATATTTGCATTGTATCATTAGTATAATTTAAATACTAACACATTAAGTGAGAAAATTGAGAAATTTAGAGTAAACTTGATAAGCGACAACATTAAAATTTCATTTATTATTCACATACATATCAAATTTGTTCTATAATATATGTACATCCCTAAACTATGTTATGAGTCTTCATATGCATTGCATATTTCTTCATCATATTCATGCAACAAATATTCTTGTTTCTCCTCTCCTAATTCACATGCTTTCCTTTTCTTCCTCTTCCATCTCTTCTAGCCTCCTCCAACATTTATGCACTCCATGCACTTAAAAAATGGTTGGGAAATTAAATAGTCACATTGGTTTGAATTGTTGGGTTGTGTTATATTCTTTCCACGACTAACCTACGTAGTGTACCGGGGGGGTTAGAGGGGGGCTGAAGCCCCCCCTTCGCCGCGCCGATTGCGCAGCGGGGGGCGGGTAGCCCCCCTCTACGGGGTTCGGGGTAGCGCCCCGAGAAAAGTTTTTTTGGACCCTATATTACGTTGGGCGAACCTACCTATGGTTTTTCGGTCCACAGTTTTGGACACGATGGTTTTTCGGTGCATGGTATTGGATGCTTCGGCATGTATAAATATGTATTGTAACATTGAAAGGAATAATGAAAAATCAAGCTGGTAGTCTCGGTTTTGAGATCGAGTGGGAAATCTCTGTGTATATGTGTTTTATGTGTTATGCTCTCGCATCTTTATTTTTTCCTGTGATTTAGAATTCGTATGCAGGTAATTTCTGTACGGGGTTAAAACCTACATTTGGTATCAGAGTTGTTTTGGCTTCAAGGGGACGCCTTTGTTGCTGGGGGGTTTCGCTCGGGCCTGTGGTAGACCCTGTTTAGTGGGAGATCTGCGAGATCGATTCTGGTGGTGAAAGAAGATGGAGAGCAGTGGAAAGATAGAGACTGAGAAGTTCATTGGTCAGAGTTTTGAGTTGTGGAAACTCAAGATGGAGGATCTGTTGGTGGATAAAGATCAGTGGATCGCGGTAGATCCGGGTACTAAACCAATAGGAGTGACCGATGAAGAATGGAAGAAGTTGGATCGGAAGGCAAAGAGCACAATATGATTGTGTGTCTCAGATTCAGTATTGTTGAATGTATCAGGGGAAGCTACGGCGAAGGCTTTTATGGGACAAGTTAGGGACTTTGTACCAATCTAAGTCTCTGGTGAATAAACTGTTCCTGCGGAAAAGCTGTATAACCTGAGGATGAAAGATGGAGACTCGGTGACAGAGCATCTGAATGCGTTTAATACTGTGGTAAGTCAGTTATTATCTGTTGATATTAAAATTTCAGATGAAGATAAGTGCATCAGTTTGTTGTGTTCTCTACCAGATTCGTGGGATAGTCTGGTTATTGCAATAGGTAGCAATGCAACTGCTTTGCAGTTTGATGAAATAGTCTCAGCCTTGCTGACGGAGGAGATGAGACGGAAAAATATGGACAACCAGAATGGTGATGCATTGTCTGTACGAGGACGGTCGCAGAACAGAAACAAAAATAAGTCATCGAGTGGGAGATCTAAATCTAGAGGGAGATCTAAATCTCCAGGAAAACCTACAAAGGTGGTGTGCTGGAAATGCGGAAAGGAAGGGCACTTCAGAAGGGAGTGTAAATCTAAAGCTCCTGATAAAGGAAAGGGATCTGATGATGCTCCTTCTGCAGAGGCGAAAACCACCTCAGATGAAGGTGGGGATGTGTACTTGGCTTCTCAAGTACACATGTAGATCATGAGGCATGGTTGATTGACTCAGGTGCATCCTTTCACTTCACTCCCCATAGAGATGGTTCTGCGAGTATGAGAAATATGATGGTGGTGATGTCTTCTTAGGAGATGATAGGAAGGCTAGACTCATTGGTCGTGGAAAAGTAAAGTTGAAGTTGCAAGGTGGAAGGGTTAGAACCCTTCCGGGTGTTCTGCATATTCCTGCGTTGGCCAGAAATCTGATTTCTGTAAGCAAGTTGGATGATGCAGGTGTTAAGACAGTGTTCGAGAAGGATACCTGCAAGATGGTTCGAGGAGCACTGGTATTGATGCGGGGAGTTCGGATTGGAACTCTGTACAAGCTGCAAGGTAGCACTGTTGTGGACGGGTGCAATAGTTCTATGGTTCCTGAAAATGGAGCAGAAAATCTAGTGGTCTCTGGAGAGAATACCATGTTGTGGCATCAAAGGCTTGACATATTGGAGAGAAGGGCCTTCGAATACTTCATGGTAAAGGTATGGTAGAAGGTATGAGTAATAGCTCTCTGGATTTTGATTTCTGTGAAAATGTGTATATGGGAAGCAGAATCGGGTGAGTTTCCCTCTGGTGGTAAGAGGACGAAACAAATATTAGAGCTTGTGCACAGTGATGTGTTTGGACCTGTGAAAGTTCCATCACTGGGTAAGTCTGTGTACTATGTATCATTTATAGATGACTTCTCAAGGAATACATGGATATCTTTCCTTAAGAACAAATCTGAAGTCTTTGACAGGTTTAAAGAATTTAAGGCTCTGGTGGAAAATCAGACAGAGAAGAAGATAAAGGTGCTGAGGACAGATAATGGTGGAGAATTTTGCAGCAAGGAATTTGAAGAATTTTGTAAGAAGTGTGGTATAGCAGGCAGAAGACTACTCCATATACACCTCAGCAAAATGGAGCACAGAAAGAATGAACAAGACGTTGATGGAAAGGGCAAGAAGCATGCTCAGTGTGCCGGGTTAGGACGAAATTCTGGGCAAAGGCGGGGATACTGCAAGTTACTTTGTCAACATGTCACCTTCATCAGCGTTGGAGGATAAGACTCCACAAGAAGCATGGACTGGTAAGAAACCCTCTCTTTCACATCTGAGGGCATTTGGATGTGATGCATATGTACATGTTCCAAAGGAGAAACAAACCAAGTTGGAAAGTAAATCTGAAAAGTGCATCTTTATTGGGTATAAGGATGGTTTAAAGGGTTATAAGCTTTGGAACCCAGTAACAAGGAAGGTTGTGTACAACCAAGATGTGGTGTTCAGAGAGGTGAAAAATGTTATTAAACATGAAGTCAACCAAAGGAACCTGTGAAGATAGAGTTTGAACTAAAGGAGGAAGAATCAGACTCTGTAGCAGAGGAGGAATCAGAAGATGAAGAGCCACAACTCTGGCTGTGAGAAGATCTGTTGAAAGAAGGCATCCAGAAAGGTATAGTCCATCTGCTTTTTGTTCAAACTTTGCTTTGTCTGTTACTGATGATGATCCCAGAACTGTGAAGGAAGCAGTGGATTCAGAGGATTGAAAACTCTAGAAAGAGGCCATGGTTGATGAAATGGCATCTTTGCACAAAAATGAGGCTTGGGATCTGGTGGAGTTGCCGGCTGGAAGGAAACCCATTGGCAGCAAATGGGTGTTCAAAGAAGTCAAATGCAGAAGGGAAGGTGGAGAAATAAAAAGCTCGGTTGGTAGCAAAAGGTTATTCCCAGGTGCCGGGAATTGATTTTGGTGATATTTTTTCTCCTGTTGCCAAGCTAACTTCTATTAGATTACTTTTATCTGTTGC
>APFE030722469.1:20977-41320 GCA_000404065.3 Pinus taeda | reverse complement strand
GTGTTCTGGGTTTAGTTTACTGTTATTGTGGATCTGGTTTATCTGGGTGACTTACTGGTACTTGATGATCATTTGATGTTTATGGATCCAGTTTGAAAATTTATGAAAAGTGGTCCTTGAAAGAAAAGAAGTAGGGGGTTGTAGCTCCCTTCCAGGAGAGACTGGGAAAACGAGAGAGTTGTAGCTCTCTGTAGGTTGCAGCCTGCGTACTGGTTAAGGACTGCACCAGTACAAGACCATTGTAAAAGGAGTTTCTAATTTGAAAGAAGATAGAGACATATTGCAGCAGGTGGTTTTCACCCACATTGGGTTTCCACCTTATATCTGGTGTTCTTTGATGTGACTGTCTGTTTTTCTTGTTCATGCTCATTTTTTTATGGTACTGATATGCAAAATAATTCAAAGTATAAATAAGGAAGAATTTTCAAAGGACTAGATAATACTTATTCACCCCCCCTCTCAGTATTATTTTCAACAAAATACACATGCAAATTAATACCTGCAAAGAAATCATGTTGTAACTACTTGATCTTGCTTTTCCTTGCTTGGTCATCGCTTCATTTTGTCTTATTTTCCTTTCTTGATATAATTCCCAAGTGCTCCAAGAAAAATTGAAGTATCCAAGAGAGAGAGAGAGAGAGAGTAATGAGAGAGCTCCAAAACTGAACTGGAAAAAGGTTACTAACTGATCCTCAAAAGCCTTTTTATTAATGAGGCCTCTATTTTATTCATTTTCCATTATTTTCCTTCAATTTCCTCCTCACATGCAACCTATGACCTTTCACATACCTTTTCTCCTAGTTTCCATTATTTTCATAAATAAATGTGCCAAAAGAGCCATTTTTCCTTTCCAAATCCTTATCCATTTCCTTTGTCAATTTCCTTAGCCACAATAAACCAAATGAACACCCCCTAGGATGTCTTGCCGAACATTTAGCTTGGAATAAGCATCCCATCAACTGTGGTTATTATTTTTAACTTTTATTACATGGGATTTTCACCAGGGTTGTTACAGAACCCTCCCCCTTGGGGGACACCATCCTCGGTGTTCAATCACACATATACCTCAGTAAAACTACTGGAAAGAAAACATACTTCTGATGGAGCTTTGTAAAATAGCTCGATGCAATATTTACAATGATCACCCTATTGAATGCCAACCCACATGAAAACATAACATGATATCATAATAACATGACCATAGAATAACATGACAACATAATAGCATGGCAACATAATAACATGAAAACATGACACCCATACCACTTATTGGAGCTTTATAGCATCCATATACATATCTACATATAGAAAAATCACCAAAACATATACTAAGGCATATACCAAAACACCACACAAATACCAAAGACATGTACCAAAACACCATACCAAAGTTTCTTTGCCTCAATCGGAAAAAAAGGAAGGATACATAGTCCACATTTGATCTGTTATCTCCCATGTAGCTTCATCGGGCCTAAAATTCTTCCACTACACTTTAACTTGATCGATTTGTTCTGGAGCATGAGCACCTTTTTCTCAATATACACTAAGGCTACGGCTGGAATTCTCCATATGGTTCCACCTGCAATACAAACCAGTCAATCACATGATCAACATATTTAACATACTTCTTAAGCAATGACACATGGAAAACATCATGGACTTTCACTGTCGGAGGTAGTGCAAGTTGATAGGCTACTAGCCCAATCCTCTCAATAATCCTAAAGGCTCAACAAAACCATGGTGCCAACTTGGCACATGATCCAATCCACAAGGAGCTCTTCTTTTGTTTGATGCATAAGTATACTTGTTCCCCAACCTGAAACTCCTTAAGCAACCTGTTCCGATCTGCATAATTTTTCGGCCTATTTTGTGTTGCTTTCAGATTCTTCTTGACTACTTGCATTTCCTGCTCCATGTCTGCCAACATGTCCGGTCCAATCCATACTGTGTTCACCAGATCACTCCAATTGATGGTAGTATTGTGATTCCACCCATATAATTCCTTGAAAGGACTCATCCTCAATGATTCTTGATAACCATTGTTGTATGCTAACTCAACCAAGGGGAGATACCCCTCCCAATTCCGTTGTTGATGCATCACATACATCGTCAACATGTCCTCCAATATCCTATTGACCCTCTTTGTCTGCCCACCAGTCTATGGATGATCAGTTTTAATGAAGGCCAACTCTATGCCCAAACATGCAAACAGCTCCTTACAAAACTTGCAAGTGAACTTTGCATCCCTATTTGACACAATCTTCTTTGGAACACCATGCAATATTACCACATATCCGATGAATACCTATGCTACCGTACTAACTGATAATGTAGACTTTACTGGGATGAAGTGTGCAACCTTTTTCAACCTGTCCACAACAACCATGATGTAATCATGTTTTCTCATTGTCCTTAAAAAACCTCTAATGAAGTCCATGGAAATTACTTCCCATTTCCACTCTATAATCGCAATCAACTGTAACAGTCTGCTTGGGTGCTTACACTCTACTTTCACATGTTGAAAATCAAAACACCTAGCCACAAACTCTTCTACATCCTTGTTCAGGTTTGGCCAATAATAAAATATATTAACTATTGTCAATGTCTTCTCATAGCCTAGGTGACTCGAATATGGTTTCACATGAAACTCCCTCAAGATCACCTTCTTGAGCTCATTGTTGTCTGACACATATATCTTATTTATGAATCTAACTTGTCCATCTGTTGTAAGGAAATAATCCACATTTCGTGTACCTTCATCGATACCTATACCTATACCTATACATGTACCTGTACTAGTATGTTGCTACAACTTGTGCATAATCTCCATATATATGACATCTTGCTGACTTGTCTGCAATATTTTATCCTGCAAGTCTGTCCCAAAGGAGCTCATAACTGCTAAGTGATTTACCTGTATCCACCTACTAAGTGCAACTACCACCTTGTTCTCTTTCCCTTTGATGTACCTAATCTCAAAATCAAACTCACTAATTGTGGCCAACTAGCTAGCCTACCTGGCATTTAGATTCGGCTGGTCAAAAAAATACCTCAACCCAATTTGATCACTCATTAGTACAAACATCCTACCTAGAAGATAGTACCTCCACATCTTCAAGGCATGTATGATTGCTGCTAACTCCAAATCATGCGTAAGATAGTTATGCGTGTGCTCATTCAGTTTTTGTGACTCATAGCACACCACCTATCTATCCTGCATAAGGACCCCACCAAGTCCTCTCTTGCAAGAATCTATGCGTACTACAAAATCCTTATCCAGATCTAAAATATTTAACACTGGGGCATGTGTCAACAATTGTTAAGCTACTCAAAACTAGCCTCAGACTCCTCTGTCCATTCAAGCTTCTTACCTTTCCCCTGTAATGATGTGATGGGATAAGAAATCTATGAGAAGTTCTTGATGAACCTCCTATAATACCCTGCCAACCCCATGAAAGATCTCACCTCATCCACGTTCTTAAGAGATACCCACTTCATTATGGCCCTTATCTTTTTTGCATCTACTGAAATGCCCTCCTTGGAGACAACATGTCCCAAGTAGTGTACCTCAGTCTGAAGAAACTGCGCTTGCTAAGCTTAGCATATAACTAATGCTCTCTCAAAAACCTCAAGACTATTGCTAATTTCTCAACATGCTCTTCCTCATTTTTATAATATACCAATATATCATCAATGAACACAATAACAAACTTATCCAAATAATGACGCAATGCACTATTCATCAAGCACATAACTGTAGTTGGAGCATTAGTCAAACCAAATGAAATTACAAAAAACTCAGAATGCCATACTTGGTCCAGAAAGTTGTCTTGTAAATGTCCTCCTCTATGATGTGTACCTGATGATATCCGGATATCAATTTGATCTTAAAGAACATTGTTTCTCCCTTCAACTAATCAAACAAATCATCAATCCTTGGTAATGGGTACCTGTTCTTGATGATCACTTTTTTCAACTTCCTGTAGTCAATGCACAATATAAGGGTACCATCTTTCTTCTTCACAAACAATACCTATGTGCCCTAAGGTGATACACTTGGCCTAATGTATCCCTTTTCAAGCATCTCCTTCAACTGCAACTTTAACTCTACTAACTCAGGTGTGCTCATCTTGTAAGGTGCTTTTGACGTTGGAGCTAGTCCTGGAACTAACTCAATAGAAAATTCTACCTCCTTGTGAGGTGGCAACTCTGAGATGTCGTTAGGAAATACATCCATGAACTGTTGTAGAACTATGTGCCTTATCAACACATCTACATCCTCAACTTCCTTACCCTTGTCACTAAGAATGTACACTACAAATAACATACACCATTTCATATGACTACGCTTGATTGTCACCATCCTAACTAATCTGGCTTTCTTCTTACCT
Organism: Pinus taeda; assembly: GCA_000404065.3. NCBI lineage: Eukaryota > Viridiplantae > Streptophyta > Pinopsida > Pinales > Pinaceae > Pinus > Pinus taeda. Next base: position 36,929 of record APFE030722469.1, on the reverse strand, counting down.
TGTAAGACTCTTGGTTCCCCATTGTCATCAACACACTTAATGGATTTGTCATAACATTCTGCCTTGGTTCTATGAATATAAAACTGATCCATGCCCAACAACATATTGTATGATCCCAACAGTAATACATTCAGATGTGCTGCGGTAGGCATACCATTTAAATCAAATGCACAAGATCTTACCCAATGATGAACTCACTTATTTGTACCTATATCCAACTTCACTAACCAAGATTCATCCATCTCAATTATAGATGCATGGTGCTCTTCCTGTCTATTATCCATGGCTACATAAATACAAGGAATTCTATGCCCAACATCCCCAATAGTCTATGCCTCATGTGCATTGTATATCTTAGGCCTACCACCCTGGTTCTGTGAACAATCTCTCCTAAGGTGTTCCTCACCACATGTACATCACTCCAACCATCCAGTACCATTACCTTTTTGTTGTTGTTGTGATCCATGTCCTTGTCTAGCTGCATTAAACTTCTTTTGAGGTGCTACATGTTCTTTCTCCTCTGCATTTTGAGGCCTTGCTCTCTTAGGCTTCATTTACATTTACCTTTATCTTTCCCTTTCCATCCTTGCTGAGATTCATTCTTATCTTTGACTATCATAGCAATGCTTCAGTTTCCTAATGACTTCCTCAAGTGACCAAGGCTCATCGTACTCAATCCGATCTCTAAATGTTAATGGCAAACCACTAAAAAATCGTTGAACTTTAGCCTTCTCATATGTAAGATACGATACATACCTCAATAGCTCTAGAAACTTGGTTTTGTATTCTTCATCTGTCATCAACCCCATCTTTAGCTCATATAATTATTTGGCCTTACTGTCGTAGTACCTTTATGACAAATATTTTTTCCTGAAGATCCTTTTGAACTCATGCCAACTCAATTCATTTGTTCTGATGTCTCTGACCTAATTCACATCTACCCACCAAATGTCTACTTTAACTTTCAAGCTGAAGATAACGATTTTGGCCTTCATGTCATCTGTGTACTCATGCAACTCAAATAGTTTATTCATCCCAAGTATCCCAAGCCTCTACATCTTTTGACTTCTTCACATCTCCATCAAAAGTAGGTGGATTTTCTTTGTTAAGTTCATTTGGAAACTATCCCCTATCACTCCTCCAGTAAGGATGATAATGATGATGATCATGATCACTGTCAGAACCAGAACTAGAATAGTAACTGTACTCATCACTCCTCCTATCTGGAGTGTCCAACAACCTACCATCTCTCACTGTGTCATCTCTATCCAACCTGTGTCTACCAGGAGACCTACTGCCATATGCCTCATTACTTTTTTCCTCCTATCCATGGCTGATCTGAAGTGGCCCTTGTCACTATAGTTCTGACAAACTTTGAAGGAGTATTGCATTAACCTCTGCTTGTTTCTCTTGAGCTTGTATGATCCTGTCATTGTCTCCTTACAACTCCTTATCTCTTCCTTCAAGCTTCTCAATGTGTCTACCAAATCAGAAGAGTTCCCGTCACACTACTCATCCAACTCATAGGGAGAGTCTTTGTAGTCTACCATCTCGTTATTCATTTTGGCCTTTTTCCTTCAAGGCATAATATGTCAGATAAACAAAATCATAAAAAGCAACGTACCTTAGTATAATTTGGGGAGGTTACCTCATCTGCAAGATCATCCAAATCAACGTGATACATGTATAACATAATCATAGCATCATATAGACATATACAAATAAGTGCATCAACACATCAACATTATTCTAGTTAGAGTCCAATCATCAATGCATAACCATATCGACTACACATACCATGGCCTCATGCATAATAACAACAACCATTATGCCATTGTACACATGGCCACATGCAACCATAAACATGCATAAGCAATGCATAATCAACCACACATATGCATGAATGCATGTAATCAAGCATAAGAAAACAATACTTGTAACCAAACGTACAAGACTAATACATGTAACCAAACATACAATAATGTAACCTAACATACAAGAATGTAACCAAGTGACATATAACAACATGTAAGCAACACATATACAACATGTAACCAATCATACAGTCATGATGATGTGCTCCAGAATAACAACATCAAGTTCCTCATGATAACATCACTATAACCATGATCAACATTATGCAATGCAACAAGCACATGGAATGCAAGTGTAAGAGACACACATGCAACTGACATGCATGCATGACCAACACACAACCCATCCAGTCCGAGGGGTGAACCATGCTATGATACAACTCTGTAACACTCTCCTCCCACATCTACCCAAGTAACCAACCAATCAGGGTAAACATGCAACGAGAGACTTCTATGATTGGATTCGGCCTCCTATGTGACCTTAAGGAAGTGGAATCGACAAAAGCATAACACACAAACATTCAACATCAGCTTTAGGATCCTAAGGAACCAATCCAATACTTCAAACAAATTTCCCACAAGAGGCTACTATGATTGTATTCAACCTCCTATGTGACCTTAAGGAAATGGAATCGATGGAAACACAACATACAAAACTTCCACGTCAACCACAAGACCCCTGAGAACCATGCCAACACTTCAGCTAGCTTGCCCTGGGTTCCACTAAAGTTTTTGATCACTTGACCATTGGATGCTCTCATGCTATGTGCATATTGGTGTCCAAGGACCTGTAGACACTCTCACAGACTTGCAAACCAACATCCAAGGACCATTTTGTCCAGTTTTTTGCCAGCGTCCCTAGGATTTGAGACACTTTTTTAGACCTAGAGCCCAAGTCACTTCCCATAATGGAATGACATCTTCAAAGCAATCAAATAAAGGGGAAACAATGATGCAAAAGCAATTTTTTAAATGAGCCCTTAACCAAACCCCTACTAGCCATGACAAGAATTTCGTCAAACATATCGCAACCATGTAATCTATAGGTGTAAACAACAGATTTAAATATAGGGATATCATACTTATCTGAGAATCGCTAAGAACCATTGTTACCTCATGCCATTTGTTGCATTATCATCTATTAGGTCATAGATACATTGTCCATTCATTTACAAGTAAAAACATGGTGAGAGCCATACATAGTTGTAGTGATAAAACATATACATAACCAACATAGTAACAACAAAAATACCATAAATACATCATCCATAAAATCCACATATAAACCAACACACTTACACATGAAAACCAAAGGGATGAATTTCTCATTAATGAATATAGAAACCAACCGGGGATGGAACTACCACGTTCCACCCGACCATAGATTGGCAGAGCCAAATATCTCTTCATCCAATCACCCCTATGCCATATTCCAAGCATGAATGTGGTACTCATAACCAACCGAAAAGAACCAAACAAACATGGATGCTACTAGAGTTCTCCACCTACACCGTGAGTAATTTTAGTGCCTCCTAGTTTATCAGGCTTTACCATAATTCACAGTCTGATCCAAGGATCAGTATGCCCTACATCGAGACCCACTCTCTAGGATTTACTGTACATCTCATCCTAGGACTACTAGGCCCAACGAAGAGAAATCCACCTCTTGGGTTTACTGTATATCCTGCCATTCACCGACAAGGATTCCTAAGCCCACCAAGGCACACAATCAGTTTGGCTCAGGGGTTACTAGGCTAGTGGCTTTACCATGATCCACTGTCTGGTTAAGGGACCACTAGGCCATGTGTTTGTCATTTCAGAGATCCACCCCACTCATCTTCGAATCCGTCTAACAATCTAGCTCAATCGAAGTGTGAGAACCCTTCTCATCAAAGCTATCAAGAAATGGCAAGGCTAGGCTGAAAACATTGTCACATCTAGCAAAACCCATCCCATAATAGAAAAATATCCACATGCAATACCATGCATGCCAAATCTAGGAAGGAAAATACACATGCAAATCAATACTTGCAAAGAAATCCTGTTGTAGCTGCTTGATCTTCGCTTCCTCTTGCCTTCTTTTCCTTTTTTGATCCAATGCCCAAGTGCACCAAGAAAACTCTAAGTATCCAAGAGAGAAAGAGAGAGAGAGAATAATGGGAGAGCTCCAAAACTAAACTGACAAAAGTTTACGAACTGATCCTCAGAAGCCTTTTTATTAATGAGACCTCTATTTTCTTCATTTTCCATTATTTTCCTTCAATTTACTCCTCATATGTAACCTGTGACCTTTCACATCCCTTTTCTCATAATTTCCATTATTTTCATAAATAAATATGCCAAAAATGCCATTTTTCCTTTCCAAAGGCTTATCCATTTCCTTTGCCAATTTCTTCAGCCATAATAGACCAAATGAACACCCCCTAGGATGTCTTGCCCAATATTCAACTTGGAATAAGTGTCCCATCAACGTGGTTATTATTTTTAACTTTTATTACATGGAATTTCCACTAGGGTTGTTACATTGCTTCAGAAATATGTTCATGATACTAATGATGTTATTAAATGGTATGTGATACAGGTGGAACCAGAGGGAGAGTTCCTACTCGAACCATTATCCATCTTGGCACGAAGGTGATCACACTCTAGAATAGAACAATATAGTAGATCAAGGTGCATTAAAAGCACATTGAACTTGATGAAGCCACCTTGGATATGGTTGATAAAATAAGGGCGTAGTACCCATATTTTGTTTGTTGAATAAAGATATGTAAGAGTTGTATATATGAGGCTCATTTTTGTTTTGTTTATTCTAATAAAAACTCCGAGGAGAATGTTCACTTTAAGGGGGTGGGGTTTGTGACACCCTCGGTACATGCTTTCCATAATTTTTGTAACGTGATAATGTAATGGCCTAATGTATGGGACCATAGATCCATGATCTAAGAGGGAAGAGGAAAGATGAACCCAAGTGGGATTAGTTGGCACCTTAAATTAATTTTATGGTGTAAATAATGAGAAAAGAAGAGGAAATGTCTAAGAAAAATATAAAGATATGCCTAGTGAAATGATAAAAAAAAGAATGCACAACAATATTGGGTGGGACCTCTTCTTGGTGGAGCTCATGAGAAAAAGAATAAGTTATGATTTGAGGGAATGGGATTTCCCTGAGAGAAAGAATTGTGACTACAAGAGAGGGAGGAGATGGGATTGGGTGGTTTCTAGGGATGATAAACCACATGCAAAAGGGTTCTTACTAGGGCTGATAAACCACATGCATAAGGGTGCTTGTCGTGGGATGATAAACCACTCATAGAGTACCTGATAGTTAATAAACCATCCATTACTATGATTTTTTTTTTTGTGCTTGACTAGCTGATAAACCACCCTTATTGTGAGACTTTGTTGTGTTTGTCTAGCTGATAAACCACATATTGTCATTAATTTCCATCCTCTATGTCCAGAAGAAGGCTCTCCATAAGGTTACTGAAAAATAAATTCCCGTTAGATCATGGATTTGGCTCAGGGGTGACTGTTGTAAGTAAGCTTGGCTATAGTAGGTCTATGGTTGGGTGAAAAATCGAAGTCCCATTTTCAGTTGCCTTTCTTTTTTGAATTGTAAATCAAAAAGTTTAGAGTTGATAACTGTGAATTTAAAGAAAATCCTCTATAATTTCTTGCATGGTATTGTTGCATGAGTCTTGCAGATTGAATTTCTTGAATGTTTGTATGAATTATGTTTATGAGTTTTTTCCATGCAACTATGTGGTTCTTGCATGAAAATTAAAGGCTTGTAGGCATGTGAAAATGTTTCTTTATATAGGTATATATATGATTTATATCTGTAGTAGTACTATAAAGAGGGATTCCCTATTATTTCATTGAATGTTGATGTTCTGGTGGTCTTCTTAGCTCAACATGCCTTCCACTTATTGTAACAAGCTTTGCTATGTTGTTAGTTTCTCAAAGGAATCACGTAGATCTCAAAGCCAACCTCAATTTGTTTCACAACATGACATTGAGGTCTGAGGGACTAAAAAGGATCAAAGAGGTTGAATGGATAAGTCCCTAGCCTGTAAAGATAATTCCCTATGTCATGTCTTGTATATATTTCGCCAAGAACCCATAGATGGTGTTCTTATAGGAAGATGAGGAGGAATAGAATCGTGCATGCTTCAGATTATCCCAAGGTTGAGAATCAAACCCTGCCACAAGTCTGAATCTTTATAGAACCACTATGGTCGATCCATGGTCAGGTTTCTTCATAATGAATTAGGCTAATGGCATTATCCTTAGTTCATTTAAAACCTTTTTCCATGGTCGCGGTGGGATGATATTCCCCGGATGTTAGCTCCCTGAAATTTATATCCTTGGATGTTATTTCCTAGGAGTGCAACTGGATCCCTATTTCAACAAAGGAAGGATGTATTCCTAGATGCAAATCCTAGATTATTTTCCTGACGTTATTCCTACAAGTCTCATTCCAAATGAATGAAGCGGGAGAACCATAGGTCTCATTCCTTGATTTTTGAAGTAGGAGCACTAGAGGTTTTTCCTCATATGAATGAAGCAGGGTACGCTAGAGGATATTTCCCAAGATTAATGAAACAAGAGTGCTAGAGGTCATTATCGGGAGGAATGAAGCAGGACGCACTAGAGGATACACCCCGGATGTTTGAAGTGGGGTGCAATGGAGTATACTCTCGAAACGTGTGAAGTCGAATGCACCATAGGTTAATCCACAAATGTATGAGGGGGAAATTCCTAGATGCATAATGCGGGGTTGTGGAATCCAAACCCATGAATGGGTTAGTAGCTATTAAGGCCATGCCAATTGGAAATGAGAGACTCGTTAGGACCATCACGTGGATTCCATGTGGGGGAATGGTGGCATGGCGTCTTCTGATTTATTAGAATCCATTTGGCCATAGTTTTTATCTAGATATTTTATTGAGGTAAAGTTTTATATCATCAAACTCATCTTGACAAGACGAACACAATGGTGATGTCAAACAAGGGCTCTGAGTGTGTTTAAATTACCAAAGACCCCATTTCCATAATGACACCATATATTTTGGGTCAACATAGTAACCACCTTCAGTTTAACTGATGTTTTGGTAAGGATTAGGAAGGGGTTTGTTACAAAGTGATATCAAAGCAACAAGTTTGGGCACTAGGTCTGGATAGGCTCACATGCACATTATAGATGATTGATCGATATCCATAATATTCATGATCCATTAAGTTTTCTTTTATCATGAATGCAGAATGTTGTAATGCATAGATTATAGGCTTACTGATTGAACATGGTTACATGTTGATTGAGATGTGATGGGTAAAGATTAATGTAGACCAAGGAGAAGAAGTAATTTGTATCAAATAAATGTTGCTTATTGATGGCTAACATTTGTATCTATGTAAAGGCAGATTGACAGGTATCCTCGTACCATAAGGAAAGGGCAAAGGATGAGTAGCAAAGCTTGCCAACATGATATGAATAAAACCAAATAGGGACCTGAAGAAGAATCGGTTAGGAAAATGAAAGAGGATGACATTGTTGAACGAATAGACACTCTTAGATGACTAAGATCTGAAATTAGAAGTTGTAAGGCATGTTGAAAATGCAATAAGAAAATCTAGTTTTGACTTTGCCTTGGTCAAACTAGATTAAAATTCGAATTTCTATTTAGGAAAAATACTTGGAGGTATTTAACTGAGGTGACATGGCTCTTTTCACTCAATTAACTCAATAAATTAGAGTTAGAGACACTTGGTTTCATTTCTACATGATTGATTACTAATTTGTAGCAATCTATTTCACTTAATTTGAGTTATTGTCATTTTAACTAGTTCTAACTGTTAGAAGAACTAGTGGAGGTCAAGTTATGGATGTGTAACTTCAACCACACTCAGTGATAAACTAGATAATTGATTAATTAGCCCAAAATGATTGTTTCATGTAGATAATTAAAGTTACCCAGTTGAGATTGGAGTTCAAGGGAAGTGTACTATTAGTTGTAAACTATTCCAAGTTGTATAGGTGGTGCATGCAGTTAGAGGATGGGCCTATGGTAATTGTGCAATTCCTTGGTGTGAAATTCCTAAATAATAGGGGAAATTTCCTAAGGGAACAACGCAAGGAAATAGGAGCTTGGAGGCTTGAAAAATTGGTTAAGTGTTGGGCCAGGTTCAATTGGTCAGGCAGAGATATAGTCTATACAGTTGTAGGGTGTGCTCATGATTGAGAAAGCATTGTATTTCTTCTCTATTCTCTGATTAATGCAATACAAAGAGTAAGGGGTTTCGAGCAGTTTCTTTCCCCTAGATAAATCTCTATGTATGTGTGATGTTTCCTTTTGCATGTCAATGATTCTTGTTTTAAATGGTGAATTAACTTCTGCAGATTAGTAGAGTAGCTTCAAGTCTTGTGATTTAGAAAATTTCATGAGCATTTTTGAATCTACACATTAATTTTTACATGGTATCAGAGCTGGAATCATTATAGAGAAGAGATTTCGAAGTTGTCATTGCAGGAGGTTTGAGGCTGAATATCAAGTTGTAGTTTTTATTTAGGACTGAGAAGATCGATTTCAATGGACTAAGGTTCGAGTATTCCCTTGAGGTAATCTCAAATTATGTTGCATGGAATGACCACATGGAGGCAGTAATCGAGGATAATGGGTTGAAGGAATTCATTGATAATGATATTCCAAAACCAACATCAATTGATGCTCAGAATCTAGCAGATTAGAAGAAATGTATTGCAAAGGCGAGGAGGATCATATTGTCTTGAATATCCATGTGAAAGTGACTCCATAGGAAATTTGGCAAGTGTTAATGGATTTGTTCCAGAATAGTAGTGACTACAGGAAATTGGCACTCAAGGATAAGCTTCAAAATATCAAATGCAGAGGAACGAGACCATTCCACAGTACCTGAGCAAGTTCACACAATGTTGTGATGAACTTGGTCAAGTTGGTATTACTGTAGTAATGGATGATTTGGCGAGTCTAGCCCTTCTAGGTCTTCCCAAGAGTTGGTACAAATACCAAGATTTGGTGAACAGGAGGGAGAAGATACCAAATTGACAACGATTATTGTTTGATTTGGTATAGGAGGAGATAAGGCAGAGCACCAGAGACAAGCCCTCATCCAAGGGTGAGGATGAGGAGAATTGTGCCTTGGATGGAAAGGAAAAGAAATGGAAAGGGACATAATCCCAATCTAAAGTAGATTTGAGTCAAGGGGGCAAGAAGAAAGACTTGTTCAGAATCAAGTGCTTTCACTATCATAAATTTTGGCACTATGAAATGAAGTGTCCACACAGGAAGACTGCAGGAGGAGCAATGGGTGAAGCCTTAGCTTCACACTTCAAACTTGATTTTACCCTCATTGTATGCATGACAAACATAGTGATGGGTAGTGTGTGGTATCTCGACAAGTGCCTCATTCCACATGATGGGAAACAACAAATTTTTGAGTGACTTGGAGGAGAAGGATCTCTAGATGCAAATTAATATGGGAGATGATGGAAGGCATAACACAATCGATATTGGTATAGTTAATTTTCAGAGGGGTTTGGCTTCCCTCTTAGGCTCAAGGATGTGATCTTTGTACAGGGTTTGAAGAAGAATCTAGTTTCTATAGATGTTTTGGAAGACCATGGCTACGATGTGATATTCAGTAAAGTGAAGGCTTTCCTAAGACATATCACCATGGGACAAGTGAAGTAGATCAGGGTTCAAGTGAAGAACCTCTACAAATTAGATGTGGAAGACTGTGCAACATTGAGCACAAAAGCAGAGAAGGTGTAGAGTCAAGATGTCGGAAAATTATGGCATAGAATACTTGGCCATTTTCATCATGGCACTTTGAAGATCATGCAGCAGATTTCTACAGGCCTTCAAGCAGCCAGACACATGCAAAGGGTGTACATTGGGGAAGTACAAAAAATCCATCTCCAATGACTGGGACAATAGGGTGTATCCAATCCTTGAAAGGATCTACTCAAATGTTGTTGGACCTTTCTTGGCAGCCTCCATTACCAAGCACAGGTATTACATTATATTTGTAGATGATTTCTCATGAAAGTGTTGGATCTACCTCATATAGAATAAAGATCATACATTCTCCAAATTTGTAGAGTTTAAAGCACTTTTTGAGAAAGAGTGTGGCAGGAAAGTGAAGGCTCTCAGGATTGATAATAGTGGTGAGTACGTGTTGACTGAGTTTAAAAATTTATTTTCAAAGCAAGGCATTTAACGAGATTTGACAACACCTCATAACCCACAATAGAATGGGGTGGATGAGAGGAAGAACTGAATTATTGTGGGAGAAACATGGGCGAAGTTGCATGACTAAAGCCTACCTCTACACTTGTGGGTTGAAGCATGCAACACAATGGTCTATTTTCATAACAAGAGTCCTCACATGATTCTTGGCATGAGTATGCTAGAGGAATCGTTTTCAAGGAAGAAACCAGATGTGTCACACATCAGGATCTTTGGAACATCAATTTACGGTCATGTTTCCAAGGAAGGAAGGAAAAAGCTAGAGCCGACAACAAAGTTGGGCATATTTTTGGGGTACAAAGACACACCTCACAACTATCCTGTGTACTTGCCATATCTCATTATGGCAGTGGTCAAAAGAGATGTGGAATTTGATGAGAAGAAGGAAATGAGGTGTTCTCTTGAGAGGGAGCTTCATTTACAACCCGATCAGGAGCTTTTGGCTTCAAAGTAATAACCTCAGGAAGTTGTGGAGTAGCCACAAGAAGAGGAACAGAGAGTGGAGACATCCACTCAAGCAGAGACATCCAAATAAGGAAGGAAGTGAACCAGGGAAGCTGACATATTACTGTAGGATGCTAAAAAGAATGTGGGAGCACCCACATTAGAGCACGGATATACAAGGTCACCGAATTGGTACATTTTCTACATGGCTTTGATGAGTGAGCTTGTAGAGACTAAGCCATCCTCATTCAAGGAAGTTGTAGAGAAACCAATATGGGTTGATGCTATGGTAAAGGAATATGATTCCATTGTCAGAAACATTGTTTGGGAAGTGGTCCCAAGACCAACAGACAATTCAGTGGTTGGTTCGAGATGGCTTTATAATGTAAGGTATGCAGCAAATGGGAGAATATAGAAACACAAGGCCATATTTTTTGCTGAGAGGTTCTCTTGGATGGAGAAAATTGACCATGATGATACCTTTTCTCGAGTATTAAGGTGCTCATCCATCGGGTCAATTCTAGCATTGTCAACGCATATGGGGTGGAAGATCCATTAGATGGATATGAAGACAACATTCCTTAATGGAGTTATTGAGGAGGAGGTGTATATTGAGTAGCCAGAGGGTTTTGATATCGTTGAAAAAGAGTCACATGTGTGTAGACTCAAGTAGGCATTGTATGGACTCAAGCAAGCACCACATGCTTGGTATACTAGGATCGATAACTATCTCACTATTTTGGGGTTCACCAAAAGTGAAGCAGATGAAAACCTTTATCATATTGTGGTAAAAGGTAAATTATTGATTTTTTTTTATATATTGATGACTTGATCCTTACTTTTGATGAGAAACTTATCAGATCTTGCAAGGAGTACCTTGCAAGAGAGTTCAAGGTGAAGGACATGGGCCTCTTGCATTACTTCCTTATTTTGGAAGTATTGAAAGGAGATGGGGAATTGTTTATCTCTCAGGGAAAGTATGCCAATGAGATACTTCATAAGTTCCACATGGACAGGCGCAAACCCATGGAAACTCCTCTAGCAGGAAACTAGAGGAAAGAGGATGCTACTTTAGGTGAAGTAGTGGAGGCTATTATTTACAAGAAAATTATGGGTTCACTTATATATTTGGTGAACACATGACCATAAATGTGTTATGCAGTTAACCAGATTAGTCAAGCAATGGTTAATCCAACCAAAATATATTTGAAGATAGCAAATCATGTGTTGAGATACCTCAGAGGCACTACTCAGTTTGGTCTTTGGTACATATTGACAAAGGGATTGAAAATGAAAGGCTTCACAAATGCTAATTGAGTGGGGAGTCCATCAAAAAGGAAGAGCATATCAGGTGGAATTTTTAGTGTTGGGTTAGAAACGGTTTCTTAGTACAACAGGAAGCAATTATCTGTGGCACTCATCTCAGCAGAAGTAGAGTACATGGCTACAAAACAAGCAACGTGTGAGGCTATCTAGGTGAGAAAGATTCTTGTTGGGTTATTTATTTAGAAGATGGATCCTATAGTGATTTATTATGACAATAAGAGTTGTATCAAGCTCTCTGAGAATCTAGTATTTCATGACCAATCCAAGCATATCGATATCAGATATTACCATCTACAACATTGTGTGCAGAGACGAATTATGTTGTTGCAATACATTCCAACAGAGGAACAAGACACAAATATTTTGACAAAGGACTTGATAAGAAGAAAATTTGAGTTCCATAGGAGCAGGATTGGGATATCTGATAATCCATTTCTTGCTAAGAGGGAGTGTTGAAAATGCAACAAGAAAATTTAGTTTTGACTTTTCCTTGGTCAAACTCGATTAAAATTCAAATTTTTATTTCAATGGAATACTTGGAGGTAGTTAACTGAGCTGACATGGCTCTTGTAACTCGGTTAACTTAGTAAATTTGAGTTGGAGACACTTGAGTTCAATTTCGCATGATTGATTTATAATTTGTAGCAATCGATTTTTAGTTAATTTGAGTTATTGTCAGTTTAACTAGTTCTAACTATCAAAAGAACTAGTGGGGGTCAAGTTGTGGATATGTAACTTTAACCACACCCAGTGATCAACCAGTTATAGAGTTAGAGCCAAACATTTCATCATTGGCCATTCCCTCTAGGGGTAATATTCACAGGAAGGTGAAGTATTCATGCCAACTTTGTTCAAAATGCCCACTCTTCCTATGGACAATGCGTCGAGTCTTGCTCCATTTAGTAAAATTAGTTCTTTCTTGATCACACCCAAAGTGATGTGACATTCCTACATTAGTTTTGACCCAAACTATCAATCTAGGAGATTACAAAACCTTCCCCCTTTGGGAGAGATGTTATGTCCCTCCCTTTGATCCCTCTTCGAAGGCCCCCCATTAGCACACCATCTCATGCATCAGTTTTGGGTACATCCTTTCTTTGATCATATTGGTATGTTAGGCAATGTTAGGAAGTTCCCTTTGACCCATTCCACCTCAACCACTCATCAAAAGTTGCCCCATGACACAAACATGGTGACAAAACCTCCACAAATACTTGATAGGCCATACATGGTTAGTCTAAATTTGCCATAAATATTTAAGTTGATTAATGACCCAGTCTCTCATGATCTTACTTATCACACAATGTCATCTAAGATCCCCTCAAATATTACCTTTTCCAAAGTGGTTTACTTGAAAAGTATAAATATTTACCTAATAAAGTGACTTCCATGCTTAGTGATATGCATTAATCAAGACCATAATATTTATTCAAACCAAATCGTTTTCAATGCAATTTATATAGGTATTGAAAGAATGACTAAGTGGGAGAGGATTAATGGGTTGGAAGTTGAAGACCCAAAGGATATGATTGATTTTTCAGCAAAAGATTTAACATGGACAAAGGTTGATGAGAACCAAGTTGCAGTTATTCCATATTGGACTTGATAATTTTACTCAATTTCTTCTTTATTCTCATCGAAGTTAAAAAGTAGAGGATGTCAAACAGACATACTTTTCAACATATATGGAGTACGCTATGTGAGTCTTTGTATATTTTTTCAATATACATATAATTTCTTTCAATATGCATAAATGTTGTATTCAATTTGTTGTAAAATTTTTATATACCATTATTGGTGTGCATATGGTCTGAAGTGCAAAAACAAAACTTTGAGTGTGTGCTCAGATCAAAAGAAAAAACACAATCAACATGAAAGTATTGATGTTAGTTGCCAATGTCACTTCATTGTGTGACAACTTCAACTTAGACCAAATGAAGTTGTAATGATATATACTGCATGTAGGCATATTGATAAATCCAATGTTGTTTGTCATGGACCTGTTGGAAATAATACTGAGAGGGGGGGGGGGGGGGGGGTGAATCAGTATTATCAAACTCTTTTCAATATATCTTCCAGATTTATACTTTAATTTATTCTTCAGATATTGATCATTAGTTTGTATGTCAGTACGATATAATAATGAGCAAGAACAAGAAAGACAGATAATCACACCAAGGAACACCAGATATAAGGTGGAAACCCAATGTGGGTGAAAACCACCTGCTCCAATACGTCTCTATCTTCTTTTGATTAGAAACTTCTTTTACAACGATTTTGTACTGGTACAGTCCTTTACTAGTACGCAGGCTGCAACCTGCAGAGAGCTACAACCCTCTCTCATTTTCCAGTCTCTCCTAGAAGGGAGCTACAACCCCCTTTGCTCTTCTACTTCTTTAAGGACCACGTTTCATGAATTTTCAAACTGGATCCATGAACATCAAATAATCAACAAGTACATATGAATCACCCAATCTCCTTTTAAAATCAACCAATAACTTTTCATCATGCAGTAATCAGAACAGCAATACCAGTGATCTAAACCCAGAACTCTTCAGCAATAGATAAAAGGCAGCCAACAAATATTTCAAGAAAAGTCTGCAACTTCACCAATAGAAACTTGCGAATATCCACAGCTCTTCTATGTCTAAACTGCGCAGATCCGCAACTGATCCTTCTGTTGTTCTACATACCTCCGCACATGTGCCTTCTGCTTGACAGCGTATCGCCGCGCTGGTCCTTCTGTTCCTCTGCGTACCTCCGCACTGTGCCTTCTGGTGCGCTGCATACATCCGCACCTACACCTTCTGCTGTGTTGCGTAGCTACGCACCTGTGCCTTCTACTGTGCTGCGTACCTCCACACTGTGCCTTCTGCTGCCCTGCGTACCTCCACACCTGAGCTGTGGATCGCCTGCGGACCTCCAAATAGAGCCAAATTAATAGTCCTCCAATGTACCACAGATTGTCAGATCCACAGATCTGATCACGCGCCCAAGAGATCACGCCCTATCAATAGATCCGCCTTGCACTTTACAAATTTCACCTTGATTTAGATCTAGCTTTTTAAACCGATTACACAAAATTTCAGATCTTAAGATATTCAAATTTCACCAGTGTGTAGCCAAGAGATCTCCTTTCCTTTTTATAGGCAAGCCCTTATTCAAACCATGGGGAAAAACCATCGTAAACCAATATAAGGGACCAAACCGGGGTTCAATAATTTAGATCTTATACCACGGACCAAAACCATAGGATCATGAATGACGACCTAAATACCAAGGGCCAAACATAAGAATTCCCACGTGTGTGCGCTTTTCTGCATTAGAGTGAGTGAACTGGGGTCCGCACCTTCTGAACGGAGCACCTACGGGTATGTCAGCACTTCTTGGTTGGCGTACCTGCGGGTCCGAAGCTTCTCTTAGGATCACCTGCAGGTATCTTATTTTCTATGATTTTGAAAGCCTGCCACTTGAGTGAGGTTCCATCAAGTACAACACCTGTACCATAGTGCCAAACCAGAATCATAATGCCAACAATCTCCCCCTTAGGACTTGATGGCAACCTCAAGATCCTCAACGTTATTCTCCCCCTTTGACATCAAGGGCAAAAGGTTATGCTCCCCCTGAGAACACACTTAAGTCTTTGCTTTGCTGATCATGCTCCCCCTGACTATAGACCAGATCTACACAAGAAAAATTTCTGCAAGAAGAACCATAATCCACCGTACACCATAAATGACCGTGAAAGAGATAGAGGCATATTAGCAGCAATATGCAGATCAACATTTATGTACATTCTTCTTCAAGATCTTCTACCATAATGCCAACAATGCATTATATATGCTCCCCCTAAACCTGTGCCATTCGATCTTCAACCAATCCATAAACCAGCAAATGTACACGTATACCCCATATGAAACTTGCGTACAACCAACAATCTCTGAAACATATGAGATTCAACAACAAGATGATGCATCAACTACCCCCAGCTTTTGCCTGAGGTATTCAAAGGTCTCC
>APFE030722464.1:37933-51462 GCA_000404065.3 Pinus taeda | reverse complement strand
TCCTCTCGTCTATTTTCATAAAAGGAAACAATAGTAGACTTTGATTGTTTGTTTCTAAGATAGCCACCCATCTTAGTGGGAATAGCAGCATTCGAGTGGACACTATTCTCGGATAACAAAATGGCGACTCCACTAGGGAGCAACTAGATTACTTGTTAGCCTATCTATCCTTGTTTCTTCTATAAACTTACAGACGGAGCCTGAAGTCAAGCCAGCTAGCCTTTGAACTGCATTTGTTATACAAATGCAAAGTAGATCAATGCTGCTTCAGTCTATCTCCGTGTTTTGTTTATGAATTAAACAATAGATCTGCAAGAAATCTAATTGCCCTAAGTGGTGGCTCTAGTAACCTCTTAGATCACCCCTATGTTTTACATACATTGATCTTTACTTACTCGGCCTAAACACCTGAACTAGATTGCAAACTGTGAGTGAAAACCTGTTTGAAGTCTCGCACTGCTACCATCGCACCCTGCCTTCGAGGCAGTCTGTATGCATCGGGAAGTACCTCATTAATGTCAAAATTAGTAAGGAATACTTTAGAAATAACAAGATAGAAATAAATAAGTGAGTTACCCTATTACAGTAACTTATGCAGATATTCCAAACATAATTTTATTAAACTAGAACGAAGATTAAAGTGGATAAAATTCCTATACAACAAATCTACAATAGTCATGGAAGAAACTTGAGAGAGAATCTTTTCGAAATACAAATCGAAAACTACTAAAGGAATAGAATAAAAACCCTAAGAGATTTGGAAAGGTAAAAACTTTCCCATAAAAATACAAGTTCATTATTAGCCAGAAGGAATTCGTGATTTGGACTTCCAATAAGCGACAAATTGACACGTAGAACACAAACCATCCTACTTGATAGAGCATGAGGTAAATAGTGTTTAGTGAATAGATGGTGAGAAATCATGTCGATAGAAGGATAATATAGAACACTTTGTGAGAAAATAGTTGAAACCCTAGCTACAGAGTGACATTACCAGCAGAAAACCCCAGAGGAATGAATGTAGCATAAAGATATATCATCAAAGTCATTAACCTCACCATAAAACCCTTATGTAACTTTTTCCATTGATTAATCAACAATAAATTCTATCCATTGATGTGTTAGGTCAACAATCTACACACGGAAAGAACGATTCACTCCAGGCAAAGGTGTAAAACATCCAGATATAACACAGTAATGCATCTTAATCCCGATATGAAGGGTTAACATAGATTTCATCAAAATAATACCACATTCACATATACAATAGGACTAGTGTCATTCATAAGGCAAAGATTTCATTATGATGTTACAATGAGTTGTAAAATATATAGGTGAAAACTTTCACTCATAGAAAATAAAGAGTTGGGTAAATACATCACGATAATTTCAATTGTTATGAAGGTTAATATCATATACATTCATCAATTTAAGCTACAGTAAGGTATAATTTTTACATAAAAATAAATAATATGACAATAATGATATATTTGTAAACAATGTTTCATAGCCCATGTATTATGTTACATATTAAAGAATTCAAATTAAGACCTTATTTCATACATTAATAGGTGTTATATATACATGGTTATATATAAACATTAGGTAAATGATAGAGAATGAATGGGTAGTCATTTATATGAAAGAACACCGAGAAAAGTATGAAATGGCGACAAATAGAATATAGTAGGATTATAAATAACTTTATTTGCTCATTTTAATGTAGCCAACTTTTCACCATTAATAAATAAATAATCATTAGCAGAAGAAGAAGTTATTACTAAGTAGATAGCAAGTGTTTCTTTTTATTACTATTTTATTATGATAAAAAAAATAATTGTATGTATGTGAGAGTCTTTACAAGTGGTATCAAAGTTGTAGTTATAACATTGAACCTCTTTTGGGTCTTGAACTAAAAACAATTATATATGTCATGAATACATTATTAAAGAACTAAAGAGTTTGAAATATGGTTGAATAATTTAGTAGACATACATCTATAGGATCACCAAGGGATGGTGTGGAACTTGATACTGAATTAGGAATGGTGGGTGGTAGAACCAAAAATGTGGAGAAATGAGAATATAAATTATTCCAAGTAATACAAAGTTTAAAAATAGATTTGTATGATATTAAAGAATACCAAGAAAGGTTGGCCAAAGTCAAAGAGAAATGGGAGGAGATAAATGGTTACTTGATAAGAAAACTGGAAGATGAAAGAGTCAACAAAACAACTCAGAAAAATATCTAAAAGAAAATCTACTAGTAGAACTAATTCCATAACCCCTAGTGTAATCCAAACAAATGAGCCTAGTAACAAAGAGGAACAAAAATCAAGTAGTAGTACCTTTTTGCCCTAGAAAAGAAGATCCACCTCTCAGTTATAAGGAGATTTTAAGAAAATTAGACCCCCTAATTTTGATGGTGAATATAAAGAGGGAGCAGAAGCATAGCTCTTGAATATATCAAAATAATTTGAAGTTTATAATTATCCCATAAATATGAAGGAAATAATAGCTACTTATCAGTTAACTGGAAAGAAAACATTATGGTGGGAAGAAAATAAGGCTATAAAAGAACCAGAAGGAAGAATTTTACATGGAAACTATTCAGGAAGGAGTTCAAGAAGAAGTATCTGACTGGGAGGTACTTTGATGAAAAGTCTAGGGAGTTCTATGAGCTAAAATTAGGATAGTCTACCATTGTGATGCAGGAGCATAGACTCGGGAAAATACTTTGTATTTTTATTTAAATCTAGAGGTTTCATATTTTGAGAAATTATTAATTTTATGTAAATATTTATGAGATTTTGAGTGATTAATTATATTTTTAATTAATTATATGAGAGGATTTGTAATGTTTCCAAATAATTGGGAAACATGAGAGGAATTAGCTTTGAGATAATTAAGAATTAATTATGGAGCCTAAGTTAGATTTAGTTTCAAGATTTTAGGGATAAAACCTAGATTATAGTGGTGTTGAGATATTTGGGGATTTTGTTGAGTGATTAAAGGGATATGAACCAAAATTGGTTCAACTCAATTTGTATAAATTAATGAGCCTCAAAGGCAAATTAGAGTAGGTAGAATAGAATAGAGAGGAGAAGTGAGGCTTGGACAACCAAAGTTTGTAAGCCTCCAGGTAATTGGAAGAGCCATGACTATTGAATATCTGGCCAAAGGCAAATTATGTGAGTATTTTCATTGTTAATATGAAAAGTGTGTTTTTAGAACTACATTGGTTGATTTAGAATTTGTGTATTTAATTTCTGTAACTGGGGCTTGAATGGTAAACCCATGTGAACAAATGAGAGATCAAAGAGCAATGGATAAATCGTTGATTTAAACCTCTGTTTGCTGAATTGATGGAATTAAAAGGTCGCAGAGTTGTTTTTCAGCTCTGTCTATTTTGACTAAGATTGATTCATATTTCATATTATTGAGCAGTGATATAATTTTGGTTTGAAAAGTGCAAATTCTATATGAAGCAGAGTTTTTGCAAACACTAGTCGATAACTAATAGTGAGCCTTTAAGGTCAGTACTGAAATCGACCTTCAGATATTGGATATTCGGTATAACAGTTGGAATACCAAGGAGTTAATTAATAGAGATTAAACTATGTTTGTCAGAATGTTAAAATCTATTAGTTTGATTTTGAATCTAAATGGTTTGTTGAGGCGGTGAAGCCTTATGGCGTAATTACATGAAAGGTGCAGATGTCTTAAAGAAAACTCAGTCCATTATGTATCGGTTTTTAAAGCCAAGTTAGCAAAGAACACAGCTGTCAGGATGAACACATCTTTCAGAATTGAGTGGTATGCAATCGAATAAAATTGATTGGGCAGTTTTAAAATTGTATAAGTCAGCGTGATAAAATCTGTTTATAATGCCAGATCAAATTGTGGACCGATTCCATGTTTTATTGTATGGGGATGGATTTTTATTAACATTGAAGGTTTTGTATTGAGTGAAAATTGCAGATGGAGCGTGAATGAAAACGACCTGTTGAGTGGCAGAGGCGTTAAGTCAAAACGATGGAAATGGAAAAGCGTGTGAGGTAGATCAGACTTGGCAATTATTTATATTTGTCAGTGAAGGTAAAATCATGTGTGGAATTTGCATTGTGAATCTGTAGGTGCACATTGCTGATATAATTCATTAAAACCGCATTGTATAGTTGAATGCATGAAGGTGCATTCCATAAATTAATACATCTCAGGAGATCGAACAGATTGAGGTATGGTGGCCCTTACATGAAGTTTCATGTAAACTTTCATTGATGTTGTGATGCATGAAATCGATGTGCAATGGTATGAATTGACAGCTTGAGCCTGTCAAAAGTTGTTGGATCAGCGTTAAAATGCAGATTGAAATCCAACTTCAAACAATCAGAAGTCGTAGTAAAACCGAGTACATGATGGGGAAATTTGGTGGTGGAATCCTGAAGTTTTGTGGAGAATGACAAGGTATGTATATCTTGTGAACTTTGGAAAGTTATGACACGTAGTTGAAGGGGCATGGAACTACATTACAACTCATGGGATTGTGTTAAATGTTAAATGAAATTAAAAATTCGTGAGTCATTTTGATGTTTTAAGATTTAAACCAAATGTAATATGTTTAATGTCAATTGGCAAACATATGAGAATTGAGCACATGACAGAAAGGGAAGCATTGGGGATTTTAAAATTTAAAAACCTGGAAATTAAACAATGAAACTGGTGGTTGGTTAAAGTATTTATGAGACTTGTTATAAGGGGTTTTTAATGCTATTTAAAACCTCTAACAAAGGAGATTGTTGGGTTGTGGTTTTTTGAACCATATGAATTGACAAACTTCCACATATCTTGAACCATTGTGATAGTTGTGAAATTGTCAGATTGGAATCTTATTTTTCAGAGATTTGGAGAAACATTTATATATGCATAGTCTTGGAGCGAGATTCTGGGTTTATGCAGCGTAGACCTGCATCATTTTTGGTATCAGAGCTGGAATAGCTCTGTTTGAAGATTCAAGTTTTTTTAATTGAATTAATTGCATGTGATGAATGAATGTCAGATTTTGAAACTAATGAATATTGTTGCACAGGGATGCAGTGCATTTGAAGAAGATAAGGGAAGATCAACAGGATCTTAAAGGTGAGTTAACAGATGATATTTAACTCTGGTTTGAAGGTTGTTTGCAGAATTCAAGTTGCAAGCAGGTTGAATAAAATCTTAGCGGGAAGAAGCAGATCACAGCTGAAGTGCAGTGATGAAGGAGTCCAGCAAGGGATTCTAGGTGAATGTGGCAGAACCTAAAGATTCAACAAAGGTTGAATGAAAAGGACAAGTGTGTTCTTGAAAGTTGCAGATGAGAGAAGCCTGAAGGAGCAGTGGAGAAATGCTCAAAGGGTTCCAGCAGAGGACCGATGATTACCAAAAGACCAGATTTGGAGGGAAGGATTAGTGAGGTAAGTGTCAGCAGGAGAGTTTGCTGTTGTAGAGGCTTGATGCAACTCATGGGTGAGAAACTCATGGCGAGGAAGATGACTACTGAAAGTCATAAAGGAGAGAGCAGAGGTTCAGAAAGAGGCCACAGCAGAAAGAGGGATAAAGAAGATGCCAAGGCAAATGGCATATTGAAGCAATTGACTGATGAAGAGTATGAGAAAGAGAAATTTGAGATAGCAATGCATCTTGAGTTATTGAAGGAATTGCTACAGGAAAATATGAAGGACCAGAGAGTGGGTTGGCTCATGAGGAAGAGAGTGAAATGGCAGAGGCTACATGCAAAGAGAGAAATGTTGATAAACATACAGTTGGCAGAAGAGCTAAGGAAGCTCGAGCAGATGTTGAGTGGTGGAGAACTCAGAAAGCCTGAGTTAAAAATGGATGTTTCCATTTGTGGCCCAGAACAGGGTGAAAGTCTGGGTGAAGAGACCAAAGAGGAGGATCTCATGAACTATTGGGATAGTTCAGAAGCATCTAAAGATGTGTTGGCGAGAGAAACGGATGAGGCTATGCAGTCTTGCAATTTTTCTCACAGTTTATGTATGTTTGCAGGATGTGCGAAAGATGGTGAGCAGTCTGATGGAACTGTCACAAAGGAGAATGAAACGTTTGAGGTAAAGCCTGGTAGGGAATTCCTTTCAGAGAAGGAAGGTAATGATTTATCACAACAGGAAGAAATCACAAATGAATTCTTGTTGGGAATAAGACAGCAATTCGAAGTTGTTATGGAACAGGAGAAATGTGGAAATGCCGAAGAAAAATTCCAAGGAGGTAAACAAATGTATTTGCTTAATAAAATTGTTGACGAAAGTTTTCAATGTAATGATGTTGAAACTAGGATAACTCAGGGAGATTGCCAGAGTGAAGGTAGTGATGAAGTGCTAAAAAGATTTCAGAGGGAAATCGACTTTTTGGAACGGTGGCAAAAGGAACCTGATGGAGGAGGAAAACCTGTAGAATCTGATCCAGGAGAAATTACAGTTACTATGCATGATAGAGATGAAATATTTTTAACATTTATGGAGTTGAATGAATGTCATAAATTTTCAAATAATGATATAACTGTAGGTACAGAAAATGACATTAACAGATATGATGTCAAAATCAAAGGAATCGAGCAGAAGTTATTTGGCAGTGAGATGGAAGATCAGAATCCGCAAGGAAGTTGTGTCTGTAGGGACATTAAGGAAACCGTGAATCAGCGGGATGAAGATGAAAGAAGCCAACAATTCGAAACAAGATCTATTGAAGTCCAGAAAGTCAATGATGGGAGATTGATGCCTGAAGCATCAAAAGAGACCGAAAGTTCCTATTTCTTTAAAACTAACAATTTACTGGTGAATGCAGGTATTGTTGACGGTGCTGAGGAACATTTGACTCAATTGAGCAGTCAAATGAAGGAAGAAGAAAATTCTGTGGAAATTTCAAAACCATGGGATGAGGACATTACGTTGCTGGAAATGATGCTGAATAGTCAAAATTCAGTACAGGAAGAATCTCAATTTCAGAGTTGGGAATTGCAGATGCAGAGAGATGAAGAAAACAGTGAAGAAGTTTTCCGTTGTAGAAGACAAGAGGGTTTGGATGATTGGGTGGCATGAGGAACAGGAGCAAGTATAGAAGCAATAAGTCAGCAAGTGACAGCAAAAATTGAACAAGTAAGAACTGAGAAAACCGTCTTAGCTCAGCAGGCAACAAGAAATCAGCAGCTTGAAGATTTATTGGACAAGGAAATTGAATTAATCAGAAGAATAATGTCAAAAGTGTCTCAGAGGAAGACATCAGCAAGGGAGAGAAGCAGCAGCAAAATGAAGACAGAGACAGATTGTGAAAGTGCAGCAAGTGGAGCAAGACAACATAAGATATGGAGGCCTGGAGAAAAGAAGCAAACAACAGATATAGATGATGAGTTACAAAATAAAATGTGGGATGGAGGCAGACAAAGATTTAAAATGCATGATCTAGAGATCATGATCATTTTCTACCTTGAGAGTCTGATGTAGGAGCATAGACTCGGGAAAATACTTTGTATTTTTATTTAAATCTAGGGGTTTCATGTTTTAAGAAATTATTAATTTTATGTAAATATTTATGAGATTTTGAGTGATTAATTATATTTTTAATTAATTATATGAGAGGATTTTTAATGTTTCCAAATAATTGGAAAACATGAGAGGAATTAGCCTTGAGATAATTAAGAATTAATGATGGAGCCTAAGTTAGATTTAGTTTCAAGATTTTAGGGATAAAATCTAGATTATAGGGGTGTTGAGATATTTGGAGATTTTGTTGAGTGATTAAAGGGATATGAACCAAAATTGGTTTAATTCAATTTGTATAAATTTATGAGCCTCAAAGGCAAATTAGAGTAGGTAGAATAGAATAGCGAGGAGAAGTGAGGCTTGGACAGCCAAAGTTTGTAAGCCTTCGGGTAATTGGAAGAGCCATGATTGTTGAATATCTTGCCAAAGGCAAAGTTTGTGAGTATTTTCATTGTTAATCTGAAAAGTGTGTTTTTAGAACTACATTGGTTGATTTAGAATTTGTGTATTTAATTTCTGTAACTGGGGCTTGAATGGTAAACCCATGTGAATGAATGAGAGATCAAAGAGCGATGGATAAATCGTTGATTTAAACCTCTGTTTGCCGAATTGATGGAATTAAAAGGGCGCAGAGTTGTTTTTCAGCTCAGTCTATTTTGAATAAGATCGATTCATATTTCATATTACTGAGCAGTGATATAATTTTGGTTTGAAAAGTGCAAATTCTATATGGAGCAGCGTTTTTGCAAACACTAGTCGATAATTAATAGTGAGCCTTTAAGGTCAGTACTGTAATCGACCTTCAGATATTGGATATCTGGTATAACAGTTGGAAGACCGAGGAGTTAATTAATAGAGATTAAAACTCTGTTTGTCAGAATGTTAAAATCTATTAGTTTGATTTTGAATCTAAATGGTTTGTTGAGGCGGTGAAGCCTTATGGCGTAATTACATGAAAGGTGCAGACGTCTTAAAGAAAACTCAGTCCATTATGTATCGGTTTTTAAAGCCAAGTTAGCAAAGAACACAACTGTCAGGATGAACGCAACTTTCAGAATTGAGTGGTATGCAATCGAATAGAAATCGATTGGGCAGTTTTAAAATTGTATAAGTCAGCGCGATAAAATCTGTTTATAATGCCAAATCGAATTGTGGACCAATTCCATGTTTTATTGTATGGGGATGGATTTTTATTAGCGTTGAAGGTTTTGTATTGAGTGAAAATTGCAGATGGAGCATGAATGAAAACGACCTGTTGAGTGGTAAAGGCGTTAAGTCAAAACGATGGAAATGGAAAAGCGCGTGAGGTAGATTAGACTTGGCAATTATTTATATTTTTCAGTGAAGGTAAAATCATGTGTGGAATTTGCATTGTGAATCTGTAGGTGCACATTGCTGATATAATTCATTAAAACTGCATTGTATAGTTGAATGCATGAAGGTGTAGTCCATAAATTGATACATCTCAGGAGATCGAACAGATTGAGGTATGATGGCCCTTTCTTGAAGTTTCATGTAAACTTTCATTGATGTTGTGATGCATGAAATCGATGTGCAGTGGTATGAATTGACAGCTTGAGCCTGTCAAAAGTTGTTAGAATGCAGCGTTAAAATGCAGATTGAAATCCGACTTCAAGCAATTAGAAGTTGTAGTAAAACCGAGTACAGGACGGGGAAATTTGGTGGTGGAATCCTAAAGTTTTGTGGATAATGACAAGGTATGTATATCTTGTGAACTTTGGAAAGTTATGACACGCAGTTGAAGGGGCGTGGAACTACATTACAACTCATGGGATTGGGTTAAATGTTAAATGAAATTAAAACTTCGTGAGCCAGTTTGATGTTTTGAGATTTAAACCAAATGTAATATGTTTAATGTCAATTGGCAAACATATGAGAATTGAGCGCATGACAGAAAGTGAAGCATTGGGGATTTTAAATTATAAAAGCCTAGAAATTAAAAAATGAAACTGATGGTTGGTTAAAGTCTTTATGAGACTTGTTATAAGGGGTTTTTAATGCTATTTGAAACCTCTGACAAAGGAGATTGTTGGGTTGTGGTTTTTTGAACCATATGAATTGACAAACTTCCACATATGTTGAACCATTGTGATAGTTGTGAAATTGTCAGATTGGAATCTTATTTTTCAGATATTTGGAGAAACATTTATATATGCATAGCCTTGGAGCGAGATTTTGGGTTTATGCAGCATAGACCTGCATCATTGATGTGTTTGTTAATAAATTCATGAGTCTATTAAGATATGTTCCCTTCTTTAAAGAGGAAAAGGAAAAAAACCAAAGATTTATTAGTTGCGTAAATTTTTCATATAAAGAAAGAATTGAGTTTGACCAACCCAAAACCATGGATGAAACCATTATAAAAGAAAAATAATGTTTCAATCACAGAAAACAAAAAGGGGAAAGTTTTAAAAGATGGGTATTAAAAAAACTTGACAAATGTAGTAATAAGAGAAAAGGATTCGAAAAACCATTTTTTTTTATAGTGTACAATAAGGGAATTATAACAGAAGTTTTAATCAGCAAAAGAATTTTGGGCAAAAAGGAGGGATGGGAATAGGAAAAAAAACTTTAGTGAATCAATAAAACCAACAATTAAATGTTAGGCTTGTGGTGAAAACCACTTATGGATAAATTTCCCACCAAATCCATTGAAAAAGAAAAAGCAACATTAAATAATATTCAGGGAGCATCTATTTGTGAACAATGTTCCTTGTAACATACCTAGAATCAGTGTTGCATTGGATGGGAGGCAAGCAGACCATTTATCCATTATGGTGTAAGTTCAAGGTATGATATTCGATAAAGATGTATATGTACTTATAGATCCAGGACCTGCATTAAGTTATGTTTCCCCTACTATAATTGAAAGGTGAAAACATACAAAAAAAACAACATAAGCCTTGGTTAGTGCAGTTGGCCACAATATCTAAAAGAAGGTAACTGCAATAAGAAAAAATTGTGCATTCAATCTGAATGGAATGCATACCACCCTCAATTTGAACATTTTACCCTTGGGATCTTATGATATCCTCTTAGGTATGGACTAGTTAGGATCACATAAAGTGTTATTAAACTATTTGGAAAAGTCCCTAACTAGTGTTGATGATAAAGGGAAATCTTGCAAGGTTCAAGGAAATCCAAGAAAATTTTATGTTAGACAAATATCTGCAATAAAAATGAAAAAGCACACTAGAAAAGGGTATCAATTGTTTATTGTTCAAATAAAAAATATTTCTGATGAAAAACAACAACCATCATTAGAAGAATATCCTATATTAGAATAGAATAATGATGTTTTTCCAGAAGAGATACCTAGACTTCCTCCAAGGAGAGATATTGATTTTATCATTATCTTATACCTGGAGTTGTTCTAGTGTCAAAGGCCCCATACAAAATGATTGTTCCTAAACTAATGGAGCTGAAAATTGAATTACAAGAACTCTTGGAAAAAAAGTACATAAGACCAAGTGTGTCTCCTTGAGGAGCACCAATTTTTTTTATGAAAAATAAATATGGTACTTTGATATTTTGCATAGATTATAGATAATTGAATAATATGACCATGAAAAATAAATATCCCTTACCGATAATAGATGACTTGTTTGATCAAGTTAGAGGATATTTTATTTTCTCCAAAATTGATCTGAGATCAAGTTATCATCATATCAGAATTAAAGATGAGGACGTTTGCAAAAAAAACATTTTGCACATGTTATGGGAATTATGAATTTGTAGTACTCCCATTTGTGCTTACTAATGCACCAACTACATTCATGTGCATCATGAATTTTTTTCTAATACCATTTCTAGATAAGTTTGTAATTTCCTTTATAGATTATATTATGGTATAATCAAAGAGTAAAGAAGTGCATAACCAACATTTGTAAAAGGTCCTTCAAACTCTAAGAGATAATAAATTGTATGCTAAATTCATTAAATGTTCATTTTATCATAAACAAAATCATTATTTAGGACATGTAATATCAAAATAAGGAATTGTTGTTGATCCAAAAAAGATAAAAGCAATAATGGAGTGGCCAACATCTAAGAATGTAGAAGAAGTCAAATCCTTTATGGGAATTTGATGAGCCCCAAAAATGGATAATTATATGGGCTCATTCAGCCTCCTAATTCGACTTAATCCACCATTCTCATTAGTTTATTGCATGTTTTTGACTATATTTATGCTAATAGAGTGAATTGGGTTAGCCATTATGCCAACAAGTCTAATGTGTGCTTTGTGCAGTGTTTTTGGTCAATTTTGAGACAAAATTAAAGGTTTTAATGAGCACTTGGCAGCCAAATTTGTGGAGAAACAAGAGAGAGGATTTGTAGGAAGGTGTCCCCTTCATTTATGGGCCCTTACCTCGAATTCTCCACCATCAGCTCGGAGTTCAAGGGCCACCACATCAATTATCACAAGGGCAGCCTGTAGAAATTTTGAATAATTTAACACATATTCAACAGAGATTATCCTGATCATGTACTATTGCGGAAAACATGCACAATACAGAAGCTCCTCTACGTTGATCATCAATATAGTAGCATTAATAACAATAAAACATCAAGAGCATTCACACATTAACACAGTATGTATCCCGGGGAAAGCATCTCGCTAAAAACCCCAACGATCTATATATTAATGATTCAGTCATGTAACATTACACAGCATAATACTTCTCACAAGTATCTCCACCTCTGTTACACACAATACAGCTCAGATCTGAATCAATCACTGGCTCAAATCTCCTTCGCTGCTTGCCTACCTCTGCTACTCAATACCTGCTCAAGAACTGATGATAATTCCAAGGCAACCACGTATTTACTTGGCTAAATCACGTGAGAGCACAAGCTACAATGTGGGCAAACTCATTGGCATAATCAATCCCTTGATTGTGCAAGATCTGATGCACAACTATAGTCACAACTGATAGCAATCTGATTCTCTAACACCTGTCCCTGCTGAACTGAACATGCACTGACATGCAACTGAGTTAACTGATGTATTCATTAGTTGTATTATGAGTTAATAACTTGTGAATTAATAATAACTAATTCACCCAACTCATCTCTAGTATATTTTCCAGTTAGACTAAATACAACCAGTTTAACAAAGCTAAACTGAACACAACTCCATCAACTGCACCTCCAGTCCACTAAACTCAACTCACTTGAGTTCTAACTGAAGTCCTGCATGCAATTATTAGTCATCCCATAGGTAACCACGTATTTCCTTCTGGGATCTGCATGTACCACATCCGTAGCTCATCCTGAAGTGCTCCAAGAGAATAAGACAAAGTTTATAGTCTAAATATTATTATGAGCTAATAAATTTGACTGTTCTATATTTAGACTGAGCAGTCACACCGCTGTGGTGTCACTCCGCTGTGGTCTAAAAATAGAAGTCCATCTATTTTTTCCAACTTGATCAATCATCCATAAATAGCAACCTAATCGATAGACATGATCCATATGTCTAAAAATAGACATAGTCTAAAAATAGACTTGCGCCAAAAATAGCCTGCGGGCCCACTTAGTGAAGGCGACTCTTTTCACTAAGCTCCATCATCTTGTTGCAATCTCAACACTCCCTCTCGACAAGATATGGATTATCAGCAACCCCTATCCTGCCTCGGTGGTACCCGAATTTGCTCCTGGTGAGAGCCTTCGTCAGAATATCAGCATCCTGATCCTCCGTTGGAATGTACGAAAGTAACATGATCCTCCGCTGCACACAATCTCTGATATGATGGTACCTGATGTCAATATGTTTAGATCTATCATGAAATACAGGATTAGCCGAGAGTTTAATGCAACTCTGGTTATCACAGTAAATCACAGTAGGATTCAAATGAGAACCGAACAAACCAACTAGGATCTTCCTCATCCATATAGCCTCGCATGTAGCCAAACTTGCTGCCATATACTCGGCCTCCGCTGAACTGAGTGCCACGGATCTCTGTTTCCTGCT
>APFE030722464.1:3066-37923 GCA_000404065.3 Pinus taeda | reverse complement strand
TCAAACTTGGTAACTATAGTTGAAGTATAAAGAGAAAATTAAGATATAAATTACATGTATATAAATATGAAATGTGTAATTGCAAATCAAAACCATAAAATATAAAAATATTTTTACAGTGAAGATAGTTTGCCACATGCGTTTAGCAAATACTATAAATTGCTTTAGCTTGCCACCTGCTTTGAGCAAAAGCATTCAAAAGAAACATAGAAAAATGGGTTTAAGAAGCCCATGGGTTTAAGAAGCCTATACCCAGGGTTAATATAGTTTTTTCTCTTATATAAATCTAAATGTATTTAAATAAATCTGAAATTGTTAATGAAACATCTTGGAATATTTGAGAATATAAAATTGATATTAATATACAAATTGTTTACTTTGACGTTGCTTATGTTATTATGTTAGTTCAATTTCCAAATGTACAAATATGGCCTTATTTTTAAATATGAAAGAAGTTAAAAAGACATGAGAAAAAAAAACGTATTTATAAAATTGAAATTAATATAAAAACTATTTAACTTTGACTTTGTTTATGTCAGTTCAATTTCCAAATGTAAAAATATGGCCTTATTTTTAAATATGAAAGAAGTTAAAAAGACATGAGAAAAAAAAAGGTTGTTTCTTAAAGACTTTTGTGCCTTTAGTTAGATTTTTCCAATAATTTTTGAATTTCGAATAACTTTCAATAACTCTGAAAATATAAACAAACTTATAATAGGTTCCTAAAAAAAAATTACCAAAATTTTATATTTTACCTCCAAAATTCCCTCTTTTTTCAATTTTTTTTGGAATTTTGAAATTTTTTAATCGTAATAAATGCACCATTTATAAAAATCTACGTTAGAAATTGATTTATTTATAATCCTTCCATAAATAAGAAAATAATCACTTATAAAATTAAATTACTTTTACATATTTTTCTTCTTTTATTTATATTTTTCCTTTTTTAACTATTTTCTAAAATTCCGAGATGGAAAAAAAAAAATTAAAAAACAAAAAACAAAATTTTCCTAATTTCACTCTTACCTTCTATCTTTTCCTTCTTTTACTCTCATTTTCATTTTTTTTGGGTTATACCATCCTCTGTCTACTACTATTGAAAATGCATAACATAACATCTAATGAAAAATCCTTTCGGATATGAAGCATTTTCATATAATATGACCTATTAATTAACCACCTATGCGGGAGAATTAACTGACTGAATTAACCCCTTGTGCTAAGAATAATATCGAATTGAGGCCAATTGAACGGAATCGGCAAATTTGGTAAGTAGAATTTAAACCCCTTACGCTAAGAATAAGATCGAATTGAGGCTAATTGAAGGGCATCGGGGAATTGGCAAATTTGGTAACTAGAATTTAAACATTTAAAGAGTACAATTTGAGAAGCCTAGTAAATAGTGTACTCAAACATTTTAGAATTTGGATTTTCTCTATCTATTTCTACTAAATTCATTTAAAAGTCAGAATTGGAGTTTGAAATATTAAAATTTTACAATTCAAAGGATGAACGGAATTTTTGGGAATTAAAAAGGAACCGAAACTATTTTTATATTATAAAAATAAATTTATAAAATTGATATCTTAACGTAATAATTCGAAGATAATGTTCAGAATATTTAAATAGATTCTAGAATATATAACCTGGAAATAAATTTATTAAAAATATCTAAAGATCCAATCGTTACATAGTTAAGCTATTCCCATTATACAAATCATACACTTGCAAAAGCGACTGTTATAGCTGAAGACGTAAACAGATGACGTATATTAAAGAGCAAAATCAAAGAACTTACTTAAGAAATTCAGACACATGATTTATCACTAGGAGTAGCAACGTGAAGAAATACTATATCGTAGCTGCTTCAACTTAACCCCAAGTAAACAGAAATTTATTAAACGGAGAGAAGAAAAGCCCTAGGAATGCCAACTGGAATAGATATTTGTTTAAACAGAGAGATGAAACGCCCTGGGAATGCCTACTGGAATAGATATTTGTTTAAGTAACAGCAACAAAATCAACTAATTAATGGCTTAGTCTGTAACAAATAGTATTTTTCATTTGTATGACAATTTGCAAGTAACAGTAACCAGATCAATTAATTAATGTTTAGTTTTGAACGAATAGTATTTTAATATAGGTATAATTTTAAATAAGATTGTAATTTTTTTGTGGTTTAAAATATATTTTTTATATATAAATAAGTTTAACCATAAAAGAACCTTAGTATAGAATTTATAATATAACAATTTAATTTTAATTTTTGAATTCATACTGCTGTAATCTATAATAAATTAAAAAACAGTAATTAATTAGAAAAGCTACTGCCAAAAACTTTTTTTTATGTGATTTCTTCTAAAAACTTTTTTATCTTAATTTTAAATTTTTAAATAACTCGAATAAATTTATTAAAACTAAACAGGAAAAAAAAATGATATTTTTTTAAGATTTTTTTATAGTACACACTATCTCTGAATTAACCCATATTTGTGGAGGTTTGCCGTTACACCAAAACCCGTAAGGTGTTGTTAAACAAACCAGTGACTAGGATCTTCAAGGTGGAAATTACAGATTCTATAGAGGTGAGGTGATTCTTCCAACACTCCCCTCAAACGTAGCTCGAGAGAATCAACCTGGGTCCAAGTTCTGATACCATGTGGAGGTTTGCCATTACACCAAAACCCATAGGTGTTGATAAACAACCCAGTAACTAGGATCCCCAAATTGGAAATTACAGATTCTATAGAAGTGCCGTGATTCTTCCAACAATATTATTTGATAGTATCACGTGTTTGCATCTCACGTTAAGTAAAAACATTCCCACGAATACGTTTTTTCCACCTTGTTTTGTATACCACCGGGTTGGTTTCTTCTGTGATCCTCTAGGTGGAGATATTATATTACAGGTATCTGTCAAATTGCAAAACGAGAGTGCAAGTTGTTAAATTATTTACCAGCCACGTTTGCAAGATAGCTCCAGGAGCGGCCCCGAAAGCCGTTCTTCGTGATATAATTGATGAGTTTTTCATCTTCTTCGGGTGACCAGAGCCCTTTCTTAAGATTTTGATTGCAGCGAAAAAGGATGCCATGTCCGTGTTCTTCTGCGTACCACATCTTTTTTGTCAAATCGTTTTATAAACGAGAGATAAACAACGTGGAGCACTCACCAAGAAGAAACGCAGGTAGCCAAGGGCTCATCTAAGCTTGCAGCCAACTCATCTCATATGTTCCAACACAAACACGATGAGAGATTTACAGGCCGGCACATAACAAAACCCGTTTCACCGGTCTATTAAAGATGGAGCCCATCATTCTCCTACTTCCAATCATGAGCACATGGACAGCGGACCAACCTTTATGTAACTACATACTGCTGTGCTTTTGATGGCATAATTGTGACATTTCTTAATCTTGTTCTTCAAGCCATTTAACTGCCCCATTCCTTGGGATCACGCCGGTTAGAAAAAAAGTTTGCTGGTGGCGTTATGTTTGTAGGTGGTTATAGTTAGGACATGAATTTTTTAAGCACAATAACCCACTAGTTTGTTTCTATGAAATAGAACTTATTTATAGACTCTTTTTATTGAAATGGATGTCAATGGTGTTCAATGCTACTATTTCAATTTTTCTCTATATTTCATTTTGTGCTATAAAACTTTCATTTCCAGTGAATCTACTCAAAAAAATGGTGAAAATAATGAAAGTTGAGGTAGAGGTATTTCTTCCTTCAACAAACGAGGAGGTTAATTTTTTAATTGTCTTGTGCAGTAAATAGAGTTAAAAATACTTCAAATTTTACATACTCTACAATATAGTAAAAAAGAGTGTTTGTGAGGTAAAAAAAAAGCTGGTGAAGATTTTTGTAAGTCTAAATTATAGTTGTTAAACTTCAAAATTTTAGGTGCCTAAGACTTTTTTGATGGTGGTGAATCCATTTCCACCATCAAAAACATAATTCAAACACTACTTCTACAAGATTTTTTGAATTTTTTTGCCCAGATTCAAGCCACTTTTGGCCGTCTTGGCAATTCCTCTGCCTCACTCCAAAAGCAAACATGAAATTTCAAGAAAAATATGGAGGCTAGAACTCTTTCACTCACTGGCTGTAATTAAAAATATAGATGGTGTAGCTCCTTCACCAAGTAAAACAAAAGTTTTTACTGAGATTCACACTTCACTAACTAAATTGTTCTAACCCGCAACCAAAAATTGTACTGAAACGTGATTTTTTTAGAAATAGTAATTACTCTTGTATGAGGAGTTGGCTAAACATAGAAAGTCAGTTAAGTGAGTGATTGAGTCACTGAGTGTTTGAATGTTTAGTCAAGTCTAGTTAAGTGATAGACGACTTTGAGTGTGTGATTGCATGTCAACATATTTTAGGCAGGTAATTAGTTGGAAAAGGATAAATACCCTTCATAGGGTTCATTGTAACCATCATGTTTTGTGTGATCAATATAAGCGCAACAACTAGTATTTTATGTGTGAATTCATGCTGTGTTTCCTCTCCCTTTCCAAAGAATTGGTATCAGAGCAAGGTTACAAAGATACAAAAAACAAATTTGTAGTGCTCTGTGTGAGAGGAAAAAAATTCATTGTTTCTCGTTAACAGTGATTACCTTATACGGGTTTTGCATGCAGGTGGATTCCATCTGTCATTAGAGGACTGAGCGGCAATTCGTTTTGCATGCACTTGAATTCCATCTGTGATTGGAAGCAGGGGTTAAATTTGACGGGCGGGTGACCCTACCCGTTAAGGTATTTTTTTATGAGGTTTTTATTTTTAAACTTCCCACCATATGACTTTTAAAATTAATCTGTACAAGTTTCATCTAATTTCAAATTGTACTCATAATTGTTCAAATTTTCCATTCTTTGTTGTACCATTAAGCTCAAGTCTCATAAAAATTAAGTTTAACATTACACTTCTATTTAGTACATTCTATTTATTTAATTTTCTTGTATAATAAACCTGATCCTGCAAGTTAGCACTTAAAATGTAAACTATACAGCATTAACCAAGCTGTTTCCACGAAACCGATTATGACTATTGAACATCAAAGTGATGGAGTCATATATAAATTCCAAAAATAAGATAATTTCCTTTTTTGCGCATTTGGGTTCGAAGAGGACAGTTTGGTTTAATAATCAATCAAACCAGCCCATTCTAATTTGAACTTGTTGATCCAAGAAGAACCCTGAAAACACACACCCAAACACAAAAAACAGAGCTTTGGTTGCCATTAGCAACCAAGTTATCCCATTGATTATAAGCAATCACATTAACTCATGCAGCAAACATATGTACAGGTACCGAAAGGGGACTTCTACATTCAAGCTAAAAAAGCGACTTTTCAGCAGTGGATAGCCTTGGCATGTGGTTATCAAGGTTATGAAGACCCATTTGATCCAAAGGATGTGAACCAATTTGTCTCACAAAGCACTTTCGGTTGATCGTTTAAAAAAGCATGGAGTTTGAAATGTCTGAACACTCTGCTTTTCAGAAATAAACTTTGGGATACAGATTTTTGGATGATGTGTCTTGGACCTGAGCTTTTTAGGGAGGTCTGGCAGTTGATGCAATCTCGTTATCTCTTTGTTTAGTTTGTTAATAGTTTGACCGTTTTTAAATCTTGATGTTCCTCATGAGTAGAATAAGTGACAGTTTGGTGTTGAGATTTTGTGTTATATAATATTTTGCGTAATATGTGTTATTTTTATTTATTATAAGTCCCATATATTATGGCTATGTGTCCCCGTCACATGGAAAATCCATGAACAATAAGGTTTTACACAAGATAATTGCTACTCAAATAAAGACTCTAGCTAGCTATATATCAAATCCACGTGTCTAACGTATTGGGCTAGCAATTTTCTGTATATGAATGAAACTAAAAGAAATTTCTCTTTTTTGCATTGTGTAAAACTCCATGGCGAAGGTGTACTCTAGAGGCCTGAGTGCTATAGGCTTGTTTCCTGCTGTTAACACCTTCCTCTGTCGTCAATTTATTTTGGGCATCCCTCATTGCTTTTCCCAGAGAAAAAAGTTATGGAAGAGGCTAAAATTTTCTCTCAAAAGTATTTAAATGATGCCCTAAAAAAGATTGTGTCCTCTAGTCTTCCAAAAGAGGTGAGACAGTAATACGAATTTCACATCTGCTAATAAACATCATATATCATTATTGGTTGGCAACTGTGTTTTATAGTTTCAATTTTATCGATGGCAGATAGAGTATGTTCTGGATTGTTGCCCTCTCTGCTGCTGCTTTTGGGAAGCCTTACATTTCCTGTCAATAAGAGAGAAAACCTTACGGGAGCGAAGAACCAACTTTGTGGGGCAATGGAGAGAACAGAGTCCTATAATTCCCTTTGATAGTTAAAAGGAATGGATCATTGCAGACAAGGGTTGGGAAGCCTGACATTTCGAATTCCATAGACTTCCCAATGAATTCATTGGACTCAACACGGAAACCTTCCAGTCCCCAGAGCCTTTCATTGCATTAAATTCATGTGATTTGCAGGAAATCAATTTCAATCCCTTGATTGGCTCCAAGAGAAAACCACAGTCAGTTCAGTGCATTCTTCCTCTGATGCATGGGAATGAGACTGTGGGCTTTAGGGTTGCTTGTAACTATTTTGAGGTCTCTATAGTTGCCTACAGACCCAATGCGAAGAAGAAGACGAAGAGTGTTGGGATTGTTGATGGAAATCTGGCTATTGGGTTGGTAAGGAGGCCGACCCCTCCTTTCAGATTTCTTGGTCTAGATGATGTTTCAATTGGATTTAATTCCAAGAAGGGGGAGATCTTCATTACAGGTGCAGGAGAAGTATGTTTCTTTGGCAATCCCTGGAATAGAAGTGGAGCCACCGTCGGTTGTGGATATGATATTAAACGAAGACTTTGTTACTTTACTCAAAACAATAGTCCTCCTGTGTTCACTACATTTGGAGTTGCAAATTGTATTCAGAACAATATGTTCCCAACCATTGGAGCTGACTGCGATGTGACTGTGGTTGTCAATATGGGCCAGATTCTAGAATAGCTTTCAATGCATGTCTTATGATTGCAAATCAAGTCTCATTCTACAACCCAGGTAAGGGATCCATTAGCCTTGATGTTTTAGATATTGCTTATTGCTAGCGTTCACGTGTTCACTGTACTGATCTAAGATTGTCATAAATGAACTTTGGATTGTTAGTAAACACAGCCTACAGGATATATAGTCTTCCTCCAGGTGAGCATCTTCCCATGTCCCCTACACATGCTGCAAAACACCTCACTTCCCTCTGTGAAACATGCAATCTAAGAATAGATCCATGTTAAGGGGACACTAGCAAATTAATAGTCCAAGGCCTAGAGTATGGTTGGCACACAAATCTGCTGAGATTGGAAGCAAGAATGTACATGGAAGTATTTCCACAAGACACTATATATGAGTAGGTTCATTATTTCATTATGTAACATCCAATTTTACTTCCATATCATAAATATTTGGTAATATTACTTGAACGTTTAGTTGAATGCAAAAATGCTCCTCTCATAGATAAAGCATATATGTTGAGATAAATCCTACCCTCTATCAAGAAATGTGTCTTTTAGTTGATGCATGCCACCATTTTTAAATAAATCTTGTTATCATATGGATTTTACTTGATTATGGGCTGGAATAGTTACAATACATAGCCAAGTATACACAGCAACATCCGAATGTATGTTTAATGAATATACAACGAGGTTGAAGTGTGTATATATATAAATAAATTGGGTATAGCTTATTATGTTTTGGGATCTAACCTGATAGCTTTTTGCACAATGGGATCATCAGGGGGATTGAAGAAGGCATTTATTAGGTGTCGTCCTCCTGTTACTCTGACTGAACCCCATGATTGTGGATATTCTAGTTTTGATATCCCTCTCAAATGTCTATTTGACCTATTTACACCAATTCTCTGCACAAAAGAAAGGGAAAAATTGAATCTTTGTAAAGAATGATAGAAAATGATATATTTTCTTTACAAAGAATGATACAGTTAAAAAGTTGCAGAGGAAGTTCCACCAATCAAAGAGATAAATTCAATTTATTAAAAATTAAAAAATGAAACACTACTGCATTAAAAATAAAAAAACAAAACACTACTGCCTCAGAGAGATATCCAGGTAACTTACTAGTTACTTGGTCGACGACTTGGCTGAGTTCTTGGTCAACTGAATTCTAGTTTTGTAGCATTCGAAGTTCTAGTAGAGTTTTTCTTATTCCCTACTCCTGAGTCCTCACCAAAGTCACCACATTGTTGAATAACTTACAGATTGCGGTGGATTGGAATTTGAGACGAATTGGAACTTGGAACTGGAAGTTACAACTTGCAAAAATCACCATAAATTAGTAACCTAACTCTGCAGCTACATGCAGTGGGTAGTTGGGAATTAATTACTGTTAGTACCATACCATTTATGGTTTTACCTGTTGAAAATTAGAAACTGATATAATATCAGTGATATTTATGACTTAGAAACTGATACGGGTGGATACCTATTACCTGATATAATATCAGTCATATTTATGACTTAGAAACTGATACGGGTGGATACCTATTACCGTGGATTATTAAATTAAATGTTAAAAATGTTAATAGATCCTCCATTCAAGGCAACTTGCAATGTTATATATATATATATATAAATAAAGCTTTTCATTTTTAAATATGTCTATGATATTGACATTCTTAAAAATTATTGGCAAGTTATACATGACACGGAGATTTGAAACTAGAAAGTGTTTTACGTGTAGAAAAGCTAAATACGAGTTTATGAGCATCAAATTTAACTCCCGATTGGAAGCTTTAAAAGACTAGGGCCACAGTTAATTAATGTCAAAGAGCGCTAATAAACCAAAGTACATACGTTTAAAAAGTGAAAAGAGGTTTGAAAAGGTCACGTGGGTAATGCAGTAAAGTTCTATTGAAGTCTTTTTAAAGATTAATGAAAACTACGTTTGAGATTTATTGCATGAATAAAGGGCCTGGTTTGTGAACCTTTATAAAAGGGCTTTTTATAAAGTCGCATTTTTTTTTGGGAGAGTTTAGTTTTATATGAAATAAAAAAGAAAGGAATTTATAGAAGGCCTTGTTTGAAGTTCTTTTCTAAAGTGTTTATTTCAAAAAGGATTCATTTAGAGTGGAAAGTTGGGTGATAAATTTTTTTATTAAAAAGTGTATGGTATAAAAGTTTATAAAAAAGAAATTTGGAATTTTTTAAAGATTTTATTGGGAGAGATTTATGAAGAAGGTTTTTTCAAAAAAAAAAATATTGGCAAGAGAATTTAGGGCTTTGTAAAGTCTCTCAGTGATTTGGTTTTTTGTAAGCATTATAGTTTTTTTGTGAAGATTTTGCCTTGCGGGAGAGCATATTGAAAATCATATTTTCTTTGTGGGGCGATATGGAAAATAGTCTCATGCACTTACGAAAGAACCTGTAAAACAGAGGAAAGACTGCATGAGTGGGTTGCAAAGCAAAACTTAAGCATATGAAGAAAGAAATTGAAAAGAAGAGGCAAAGATCATTGCCATTGTTAAAGAGGTTCAAGTTGCAGCTGAGGAATTGAGAAGTCTAGCAGAAGACAAAGAAGAAAATGAGGTTGCTTGGGGTAGCTTTGATTTGCTACCACCTCCTATGTTTATTGGTAAATATTTTGATCATTGGGTTATCAAGATGTTAACTTTTCTTAAAGCTAAAGAGTTAATTGAATATGAATCTAATAACCCATATGATGCAGTATGTGATATTTTAGCATTGAATTTTATAAAATGTGCATTTGATGAGAAGTGTTTGTGCAAGGTAGAATAATCTACGATTTCCAAGGAAGCATGGAAGATCTTGGAAGAAGAGTTTAGCACAAAGGAGAGTGACATGAAACAACAAGTTATGTCACAAGCAAAGAAGCTCGCTTCATACTGAGAGTAGATGAGCAAGACTCTGACAGGAAAACAGAGCTTGGAGATTCTCATTCAAAATTGGATGATGGTTCTCAAGACCATAAAATTGAAACCCATTATCCAAGCATGCATATGGATGAAGAAGATGCGACAAAGATTACAGAGAGATAAGCTATAGTCTCTGTGTGTGAAGTAGAAAAAGAGCATATAAATGCTCAAGGAATCCATTGTAATGTGGATGATGCAGATGATGGTGAATCTCATTGTGATAAGACAAATGTGGATGATGACTGCAAAGTTATATGTGAATTGGTGAATCCAACCGCAGCTGATGGATTTGGTGAAGTAGAAATTGTCAATGAAATTGCTAATGAGCACATGCATGCTCAAATAGCCCACCATAGTGTGGATGGACATTATATTGATGATATGTGTGGTTTCTTTATTGAAACAGGGATTGGTTGTGATAATACGGTAAGTGCAATATTTGATGAAACATTGAAAGTTGAAGTTGCCCCTGTAGCAACAAGATATGAAGCAGTTGGAACTGATCATGAAGTAATATGTCATTTAGCAGCAACTGATGATCAAGAAGATGAAAAAGTAATTGAAGAGTTTTTTATGAGAATATCCACTAACAAAATAAGAGTGGAAGACAACCTCCATGTAGTTGAAAAGAAGGCAGATGTAGAACAAGAGGCTCTCACTAAAGAGAGTCATATTAAAGATGTTTTTAACATTGTTTTTGAATATGCAGGTATTCAAAATAGCATGGGAGCAGAAATTGAAAACAAGATTGTTAATAAATTTGATGTACATTTCAAGCTCATTGAAGAATGGATTCAAAAACCAATAGAACAAATTGAAGTGAGTCTTAAAGGAGTAGCTGGAATAAAATAATTGAGTGAAATGGGGAATAATGATCTTGGGTATGCATATTACAAGAAAAAACCGCAGTACCTGATGATAAAAGTGAAAATAATTATGTGAAAGACAAAGATGAATACATTGAAACCATTTTTGAAGATACAATGTTATGACAACAATCCATGGTTGAATGAATGTTTGAAGGGGAAGGTGTAGTAGACAAGATGAGATTGTGTTTCAACACAAATTCAAGAAAAATCAAAGAAAATTTGCAACAATAGCAAGTAAAGGAATATGAAGTCTACAATAAGAACCTGCAGCAAAGAATGAAGCAATTTCGAGGATTCAAAATTTGGAAGAAGAGAAAAAGAAAATGCAAAATTGTGAAAGTCATGAGTCATTGTAAGCCTAGCTGATACATAGACCATCAGGCATGTTTGAGTGATAATCGAGTCAATTTCTGTTGTAAGCCTAGCAAACATAGTTGAGTCATGTTTGAGTTATCTTGAGTCATATGGTTGTAATTAAGGGAGAGTGTTAGAAATAGTAATTACTCTGGCATAAGGAGTTGGATAAGCATAGAAAGTCAGTTAGCTAAGTGATTGAGTGGCTGAGTGTTTGTGGGTTGAATCAAGTCGAGTTAAGTGATAGATGACTTTGAGTGTGTGATTGCATGTCAAGATATTTTAGGAAAGTAGCTAGTTGAAAAAGGATAAATACCCATCATGGAGTTCATTGTAAGCATCATGTTTTGTGTGATCAATAAAAGAACAGCAGTTCGTAAATTCATGCTTTGTCTCCTTTGCCTTTCCAACATTTTTGGACTTGCAATGTTACATAATACATGCATAAGTTGCCCAATAAATGTATAAGCCATACATTTTACCAACCCTTCATTAAATGCGCATTTGTTATTAATTATTTATGAACTTTGATATTGTGGAATACATATATCAGTTGTGGAATATATATATAAGAACGTCAACTTCCTGGCCTGCTTGGAATGACAGGACCATAAGAGCTTCCCCACACAATACCCTCCCTCTCTTCTTACGATAAAGAATAACAACTCACATCAAAGACGTTCATTGCATTTGTTGAACATCAATCACTAAGTTGTGGTTGGGAATGATGAATAAAATGCGAACCATCCTTTAGTTCCTCCTCTCTGGTGGATCCGCGTGTGCCCCCAGATATACTGTCAACGCAAAATCTGTCTCCCAACAGCTGGCGGGAAATAGCAACGATAAATTTTTACTCGCCCGTTCTTTGTTTCTCTTATTCTTTATGACCGTCCACCAAAGCGTGCAAACCTATTTAATTTTAAATACAACTATCAATTAACTCTTTTTGGTTCTTCATTAACACATAGCTTTCATATAAAATCTTAACTATCTTAAAGGGAGAAAAGTCAAATTTACGTGCGGTTAAGGTCTTTTTTAATTATTTCTAAATTTCTTTAAAATAAAGCGTTCTGAAGATCACAAATATTTTAATATAAACGTACAAGTCATCAAAATATTGAGAAATCTAGCGAATTATTTATTAAACTATCGGAAAAGAAAAAAACTAGAAGAAAAAATATTTTAAAATTTTATCTAGAAGGTTTGACCAATGTTATTATTAATTGTAAAAACTAAATAGATAAAGTCGATTTATTAAAAAGTATTATTAATTATCGAGGAGGTTTGACTAATATTATTATTGATTATAAAAACTAAATAGATAAAGTCGATTATTAAAAAGTATTATTAAAGCAAAGTAAATTTAAAAAGGTAAATCCTAAAACGACCACGACCACTTATAATTTTGAGTTGCAATATGTTTTATTGAATATTTTTAATAAAATTTAATTATGGTTAATTTTAGTATTTTTTCATAGGTATAACGAAAAATGTTTGGTGATATTTTTTTTAAATTTATTTAAATTTTTAATGGTTTTTTATAATTTTGAAGGTAGAATAATTTTAGATTTTAAAATTTAGGTAAATTTTTTTAAGAAAAAATAGAAATTCAGTAGATTTTAATATACTTTTCCCTAGACTAAATATGTCTTCTCATGCTATCATATTGTTGTTGTGTGTAGATGTTTTCTCACCTTTTGAACCATAGAAGCCATAATGTCCAATTACCTCTTTTGCCATAGAAGTATTCCCTTTATAATGATAATTTTGAAATATTATGATATACTATTGTTGTTGTGTCTAGATGTTTGCTCAACTTTTGAACCATAGAACCCACAATGTCCAATTACCCCTCTTGCCATAGAAGTATTCCCTTTATAATCATAGTTTTGAAATAACTATGAGAACAAGAAAATTAGAGAATTCATTGTACAAAGATTACTCACAAAACTATTAGTATTATTGACTCCAAAACCAAATTAGAAGCCATATAAATAGCTCATGAGATCAAAAAGATTCCAAAGAAAGAAAAAAGATTCCAAAGAAAGCAAAAAATTGTTTGTTGAGAAAATCTCTCAACAAAACCAACAAAATAATCTACCTGTAATGTAATCAACAAAACCAACAAACTGATATACCTATTTACTAATGTAACCATTCTCTTGACTAACACAATCTTTGAGTTTCCAATTCAACTCATTTTAGACATAACCATCTCTAGCCATCACTGATGTTTCTCGATCTCCCAAAGGACAATCTCGATACTAGGCTGTATCCAACAGTCAATTATTCAACTGATTTTTCTACACACATGGATCTCATAACATAACCTGTAACTGATGCTCTTGAAGCCCAAAGCACAACAAGACCCATCAATGTATAACAAACTCACACACAATTAATCTAACAATGTGTTCTATTAGCATTGAAGAACATTGAGACCCATTAGGTCAATTATAATCATCTGTTACTGAATTGGTTTTGAAACGAAAAAAAATATACCAATAACTAAAACATACATGCTGATAGACCTTGGACTGAATTCTATAAACTTTTTTTCTAGGGCTTTTGGATAAAGGTTCAAGATCTGAAAAATTAAAATCTGAAAATTTAGTGGCTAAAGTGACCGATCAGGCACACAGTGCCTTAGATGGCCCCAGATTCATTTCTCTCCAAGGCATTTACATAAATCGAGCTGTAAACTAAGGTCTCATCCACAAGATCATTTGATAAGTATCCCTTGTCGAGTGATGATAGGACTTCGAAGAATCCCCAACTACATGCTAGAAACTGAGATAATGGACTGGTTCATCTCAATCTTCATGGGTTTATGCATCCAATGTAATCGGTTCTAGGTACAACTCATGGTATCGATATCAAAGTCAACTCCTTGAATTTCATCCACTGAAAGGCATCGACTACTTGTTTGAATAAGACTCCTTTTAACTTCAACGTTGGTAAACACTCCTTTTAACTTCAATGTCGGTAAAGACCGCAACTCTTACCAAATTCAGAGCTTGAAAGAGGGAAACTATTCCAAATTTTACAATTGCTAGAAAATCCACATTCTCGCTCTTGATTCCCTATCTCACTCTCGGCCGCTGAGGGTGATCTATGCAGAGAGTTAGCCCTTTTCTGAGAGGGTTTTGCAACCCAAAAATTAGCAACTTCAATCCCAAAATTTTCAAGCATAACAAATCCTCTTCAAAATTGGAGGTTCCTCAAATCTCTTCTAGCATAGCTTGGCCCTTCTCAATGTGTCCTCTCTCGATCAAATCGTTGGGTGTGTCTGCAAGGAACAATGATCTTACCATTATGATG
The DNA here is from genome assembly GCA_000404065.3 of Pinus taeda. Lineage (NCBI taxonomy): Eukaryota > Viridiplantae > Streptophyta > Pinopsida > Pinales > Pinaceae > Pinus > Pinus taeda. The sequence continues at coordinate 23,395 of APFE030722464.1, read as the reverse complement.
AGTTTCAGAACAACTGTCAATAGAAATGGTATGTGCCATCCCCAATTCTCAATTTTTTGGGTGCCATAGTTGATACAAGGGGATAGACTGATTCACAACCCCAGTGATTAGAACAGACAATAAAGAAGCATTGGAGCCCAAACTGATCATCTTAAAGCAAATATGAGCATAAAACATAATAACATTGATCCTCATCAACAACTGGAAGAAAGGTATGACAATGACCATAACCAAGTGAGGCCAATATTTCCTCTACAAAATATTACAAAACAAATTCTTCACTTTCCTAGGTCTACATCTCTGTAGAAAAAACGGACCAAAAAACTCAACGATATTTGCATACAGATCTAAGGTATTCACAACACAAAGAAAACATAACACATAGAAATATTACTCTACAGAATAAGAATTTAATCTTCACATTTCCATCCCCTCGGCCTTCCTTTGAGGGAGTCAAACCCACAGAGGCTCTGATATCAACAATAAAATTGGAGGAGTAATAATTGTACAAGGATTACTCACAAAACTATTTGTATTATTCACTCCAAAATCAAATTACAAACTATATAAATAGTTGTCATGAGATCTAACAAATTCCAAGAAAAAGTTGTTTGTTGAGAAGCTATCTCAACAAAACCAACAAACTAATCTACTTATTTACTAATGTAAGCATTATTACGAAGTTGATATTATTTGTTTGGCGCACCTACATGGGATTCAAGAAAAAATGTATGTTCACTAATGGTAACCTCATGTTTCTAAAGAAGTATTATTTTCTTATGAAAATGATGATAATCCATCATTACAAATTCATTGGTTGAAAACTATAACTGACATGGGGTAGGGGATTGCAAACAAAGAATTGCTAACAAAAAGTATATATTGATATCACTCTCATAAGATTCGACTCCTATAGTTTAGTAGGCTAGAGCACTAAGAAATATTGGAAAGAAAGTACCTCAAAAGTAGCATTGACACCAATCCTAATGAGAATGACATTTACACATTGTGATAGAGAGGGCAAAGATGAGAGTCAAACTACCAAAATTAACCTAAACTCTATCCTAAATATCCAACCAAAATCCAAATGGTTATGGAGGCTACAAACTTAAAGGAATAAAACATTTTCCAATCTTAAAGCATGAGAGGCGTCATGAAGCATTCATTAGGGAGAATGACTATGAGATGAACAATGTGGCAGGGTTACATAGATCTTACCCACCTTTTCAATGCTACATGGGAGAATTGTGATGTGCACTATGCCATTAGTTGAATCGATTTTGGAACAATTGATTTGGGTTAGTAATTAAATAATTGATTAGCTATACCACTTACAATTGATGATTGAGGTCCCTACATTTTCCTTTCAATCCTTATTTTCTTTAGAGTTTTCAATCAAAATATGTTAGTGGAATATGTTAAACCATTCCAGAGCTTTGGAATTGCAACAATTTTGTTGTATCTTTTTTGGCATGGAGGAAAGACTTATCATTGGAAGAAAAGTGTAATATACTATAATATTTATTATTGAGTTAGATTCAACTGGCAACATTAACTCTATATTGTTTCTTGTAATAGCTAATTTGTTTTTATTGTTCTTTCTAATAGCTAGTTAAGTCCTTTTAGGACCACATATGTTTATGTTCTTTTATTGGACATAATTCTAAGGCTCCATTCAAAAATATTAACTATTCTGGCCCTGGGAAATACCCTATGTGCTAGAAAATGAAATACTTAATTAATAAAAATAATGGAAATTTTTAAAAGAAAAAAGTTAATCAAACACTAAGAGATAAGTTAAATTTACACTATATAATAAATATAATATATTAATATAATATAAATATAATATAATAAATAAAAGGCATAAAATTGAAACTATCTACTATTTGAAACATATGTGATAAGGAAAATTGGCTTTCTTAATAATAGAATCTCGTGTATAATACCTTTTGATTTTGGAGTAAAATCTAAAATTACTTCCGATTGTTTTAGAGTAAATATTTCTCATATGTAAAAGACAAGTTAACAACTCAATATCCATGAGTATGCACGTGGAAGAAGGTTCACCGTGACAAATGGCTAATAGTATTAGAGAAATACTAAAAGAGAAATGGCACAATACACCGAAACAAAATTGTGTTGATTGTTGTCTATTCGTAATTGTAAATGTACATATATAAATACATGAATTATTTTCTTATACATACATAAACTATATTGTGACAATTATAATTGGTAAAAAACTACACACTAGAGGAAGAGATAATATAGCTCCGATCCATAAAATTATATATTTTTTGACCTGACTTATTATTCGTATTATATACCTCGACCATAAAATTACCACAAAATTGTTAAATCCCGTATACAAGATCATCCATTCATTGTTAAATCGGGTATACAGGAATACATATAGATTCTTCCATTGTAACTGTTGTTCTATTAGGAATTTGAAGGCAGGCCCTTTTAGTGGCATGCTCTGGCTATGGATCTTTCGAGTTCTATTAAGAATTTGATGGCAGGTCCCTTTAGTGGCAGGCTTTGGCTGTGGATCCTTCCTTTAGATTCTTCTTGCGCTGATGACCTTTTCTTTTTCTTTTCTCTATTTTAACTCTTTCTCCTCTGGCGATGACAAAACCAAGATTCCATGCCAAATTTAAACCCCACACATTTTTGTCAACTCGCAGTGGAAGTGACTTTTTTCTTTTAAACTAAACCACAAAGTTGAGTTATATACGAGCACATTGCGTGTCACGCCCCCAAGCCTACGATGGTCTTTCAACTGTGCCGGCGAGGTGCGTCACCACCACACACTTTCTTTTTAACAATACTAATGTATGTGGACTACGCCTAATTCACAACCGATAACTTAGTTTGTGTTTCGCAACCAAGTATAAAATGCATTAAACCTTTATATCAATGATCACCCATACTTAATCATTATCCACAGCAATTATAAAAGAACAATCGCACGATATAAAGGGGAGGGGCAACTCCCGAACAGTCTGCCCAACAATGTATTATATATCAGTTTTACAATAGTACAATGCTCAAGTGTGCTTGGCAAACTCCAAGCCAACACTTGGCCAAATTTTACAACATGAGACAACCTGCCTTTTACATAAGCAGGTGCACACCTTGCACCAAGAGTGAGTGCCCACCCGGGTCACCGAGACACTCTGGTCAGTCATGCACAACCGGCATGTTCAAAACCTCTTCTCACGGCACTCTCGTCCAACCATCGACCAAGTATTAATTCTGCGCATTTACCATGTAGAGCGCATGAGTTATGCGCATCCCCTACCCAACTGCGCACTTTCCACTTGCTATGCGAAGGCACAAGTGATGAGCGAGTTCGAATTGCTTTCCAAGTCCAGCCAACGCTTGTGTATATATATGTGATGTATCATGGGGTGGGGCTATCCAGCCGACCCCCAAAACGCATTGAACGCACCCCTTGAACGCCTTGGAACCATGGTCAGCTCGCCCTCCATATGAGTCGGCCTCATAACCATGTCGTCACACGCCCAATGGTATAAACGCATCAATGCCATCGCATTTCTCCAAGTGTCACACTCGCATTTCCCTTTCGTTGCATTTCTGCACCTTTCGTCGCATTTCGTGCGAAGTCACCTGCGCTCTGTCGTCGTGCGGTCGTGCATGCCCACCCCGTGTGCGCACGCGCCCGGGCGCCCGGCGCCCGCCCGTCGCACATGCTATAAGGCGTTACATCCTCCTCCACCTGAAGTAGTTGTCGTCCTCGACAACATCCCCAAGCATCAATCCATGATGTCGACTCCTCCACATATGGAAAACATCCCTGCAACATATGTAGGCTCATCTCCACCATGTCTCATCTAAGTGACCAACTGTCACCAAGATAGTCCATACCAAAGTATGTCATCGATGTCCATGATCATCGACCACCTGCCACAATCTCTCCATGCTGCTCTCCACCATGGAAGGCTGATCCTTCCAACATCAAGCTACATGTCCACTGCAACTAAGTGTCCATCCCATCATGTGCATCAACTCCACCATGTGCAAAATTGTCCATGATATGTCAACAAGTGTTAACACACCACAACCATGTGCCAACATCTCATCTCAACAATCGGAAGTCTTTTCAATCCATGACAATCAACCCTCATGTCATAATCTCCATATGCTGCTCCATCGTGGAAGGTTGGTCCCTCCATCTCAAGCTACATGCTCACTACAAAATAAGTATTAGTACTGAATGTTCCACTCGACACTTTTGGGATGTTGATGAAATATATTGGCTCTTTTCATAATTATTTGTGTCATTCGTTGTTATTATTTGAACCTAAAACTCTTGATGAAGCTAGTTGAAAGGTTGTAAATCTTGAAAGCAGGGGAAAGCATGAGCAAGAAGACCACCCAAAGAGGAAAACAAAAACTAGAAGAAATGAAGAAAAGCCCTCTTGTACTCATTGTCAAAAAGAGGGGCATGCTTAATTCACTTTGTTATGATAATTGTAAAAGTGATGATGTGTTTTCCATCCCTTATTAAAGAAATGATCATTTTTTGGCCTTTTATTGATAGTTGGGGTATTGGTTTCTATTAAAATGTAAACTTGACCACAGAGTGTGTGTTATCAACTTTTGGAGAGTATGGGGTTGTCAGTGTTATGTTTTGTCTTTTATGTAAAGAATGTACCACAGATTTGCAGGGAATGCAGATGTTGAAAGTGTGGCTTGACAAAGACACAGGAAGTGTGCAGTATGTTCTCATGCTTTTAGAAGACCAAAATATCCAACATTGGGGAGGAATGATCTAGGTGGCTCTAAAAATGCTAAGAATTCAGAAGTGGCTAAAAAATTAAAGTTCTCATATTTCAGCCTAACTAGAACCACATTGTAGTACTTGTTTTCTTGATTCCAATGATGTGAATGTCACTCAAATTTGAGTTCGTATGCCCAAGATATTCACAATCAAAGTTTTGGTCAAACTAGGCCCAATGGTAGCGTCTAATGAGGAAACAATTTGGAATTTTGTATAGTGTTATTTTCCACAGTCATCGCATTCATGATTTTATTGTACCGATGTTTCGAGCCAACCTCTGTGGTTCATCGTCTGATCCTAATGATGAAGCACAGAGGTTGGTTCGAAACATCGATACAATAAAATCATGAATATGATGACTCTCGAGAATAACATTATACAAAATGAAGATCGCAGAAGCCTCAAATCTACAATTTGGAATTTTCTAGTACATCAATTCCAACCGCTAAAACGGGTGAGTTTTTTTCCTCTTTATTTTTTTTGTAACCCTTAAAAATTAGCAAAAAAAGAATCTATAAATTGTTTAAAAAAAATAAGAGAATGCATTAAGAAAAGGGGTGGCGGGCTGCCACCCCGGCCATCCCCAAACGATTATTTTTTTAGTAAATCAATTATGTGGTGGATAGGCCACCCTTGGCAGACTCGTCCAACCATCTATGCCATATATGTATTAAACCAGGGCTAACGCGGTTTGAACCCGCCTGACCAACTTGTTGGCCCGACACCTGGGCAGCCCGATACCAACACCCAGCAAAATCGTGCCCAACCATATAAGAAAATGATGCTCCGAAAATAAAATAAAAATAATGCGACACACCATTATGGGGGAGACCCACAGGTTTGACCCTAGGACCTTCGACCACCCAATCTAGGCATCCACCAATGACCCACATAGCCCTTACTTAGTATTCTCCACCCACAAAACCTTATTTAAACTGGAATTATTCATTTTCTTAGGGAATGGAGGAGAGGCTAAGGAAAATGAGCATGAGGGTCAAGGCAAAACCCTGACACAATGCTGAGGTGGAACATGCTTAGCATAATTTTGATTTGAATAGAAGTTGCCATCTACCGATGGTATTCATTCACCCATGGTATTCATCCACCCATGGAATCTACCCATGGTATTGTAACTGGAATCTACCAATGGTATTCATCCACCCATGGTATTGTAAGTGACATCTACCCATGGTATTCATTCACCCATGTATTTACCTATCCATGGAATTTATAATACCATCGGTGGATGAATAATATGGGTGGATGCCACTTACAATACCATGGGTAGATTCCATCAGTGGATGAATACCATGGGTGGATGAATACCATGGGTGGATTAATACCATGGGTAGATGCCATTTTCCATCCGGATCAATTTTTTGAGATAGAGTCTTGTAGGAATAATTTTTGATGCGTGAGGAATCTTTGGATTCCCTTGGAGGCTGATTTTTTACAGAGGCAGAATTGTGTTGACTTTATAGTCATTTTTATCAAAATTTCACAATGAGCACAGTGATGTGCTCAGAATTTTTATCCGACAACAAATTTTTTGCACATCTCCAGGAAGGAATCTTTAGGGGAATCTTCAAGATTCTCAAGGGTCCAGATTTTGATAGTGTCAAAAAGGGGCCAAGTTTATAGTTGTTTGACATGATTTCATGCCATTAATCGAATAGTGATGTATGTTTCTGCAGCTTAGCTTCACATTTTCATTCCATGTCGGAAAATGGAGGTATAAGGGCTATTTATGTAATTTTATTGTAATTTCATTTTTGTTTCGATTTAATGAAAGGGCCTCCCCACGTTGAGCAGGGCCCAAAGACATAGCCCACACTAGGACTCTTTAATCAAATTGTCTTGTGCCTTTGATCTCATGGTTGCTTTTGATTCCTCTTCTTTTCATGTGTTTACGTTACTTGGTTACATTCTATTTTAAACGCAATTTTGTATGCATCCATGAAGTAAAAGATCTAGATAAAAAATACATGCCCACAGATGGTGACAACAACTTCTTTAGGGGCATCATTACAGAGGCCACAAAGAGCCAATGAACGTTCCAAACAATTTGTCAAATCTATTTATTTTTCCCTGGGCAACTTCTTGACTACTTTTGTAGAAGATCTCCAAGTAGAAATGGATAAAAAACTTTTAACAAAAAGAGGATGATCGCATGCTTGACGAAGACCTAACAACACCAATAATATATTCACATCTATGTTCTTTTTCATAGTTCCTACAACAACACAGACCTTGAATTGAGCTTATGAATGAGCTTCAAGAAAGTGGTAAAAGTCACATTCTTCCACAGAGAATTCAACCTTCTGCAAGGTAACCATTTTAGGAGGTAATGTAGTAATAGGTTTCCCATCAATGGTAGTACCATTTTTTGACATGAGCATTACGGTCTTCTGGACAACTTCGGGCTTTGGGTATCTTGAAATTGTATTTCTAGAAATCAACAACTTTATTTAAGAAGTGAAAGACTTATAAAAAACATATGGATAATATTTAAGAAACCTAAAGTAGATGAAAATATCATCAATAGAATTCTGGATTGGTGTCCCAGAGAGACACCACCTTCATTTAGCCCAAAAACACCAAAATGCTCTAGCAATTTGGGTGTTATAATTCTTAATACTCTGAGATTCATCTAGACCCACCCTAAACCACCCCAATCTTGCAAGAGCAGGAGGAATAGTTTCACTTGAGGAGCCATTTTCTCCTTTTCTACTTTTTGTCTTCCTAACAGTCCCTAACGTATTCTTTCTATTTTTAAGTATAAAATAGTCAATTAGACTAGAATCATCATAATTTCTTTCAATTTCTTCATAATCATCTCCAAGATCCTATTTTTGAACCTCCATACATGTGATGGAATAAGTATTTAGAATAATTTCATTCGTTGCTAGCTCATCAAGGTCATTTTCCATGTTGCTTTGATTTTTTAAGTAATAGGATAAACATATTGGCTTTTGTGGTAACCTTGTCATAGATTACCTATGCCCATATCTTAAGAACACTTGTTGGACACACTACCAAAGTACCAATAGATGGTTGATCTTTACTCATAGAAAATGTGTTTTTCCCCTTAATGCATTCTTCCAAAGCAAGATCATATGCATCATTATTTGATTTATTTGTTTGCAAACATGTTGATCCTACATAATCTTAATCTAGATTTAAAACAAATGTTTCAAACTTTTCTTGATTCGAATCTTCCTGAAGAGATCTATTAGGAGGCCTTTTTGTCAAAATTAAACCAATCATTCAGATAATATTCCCAAGCCCCTGATCATCTACAAGAATACCACCAACATAGTGCATGTTGGTTGTCCATTATGGAACCATCCAAGCCAACACAATCTGTTGGCATTATGTTTCTGGTATGGTTATATGTTACAGATGTTGTACTTGATGGCAACACCCATGGCATGGCTCTCAATATGATGAGAATTAAGAAGTACGCAGGAGAAAGTTCACGGAATTTTATGCAGAGAAAAGTTTATAAAAGTTTATTTCATGTGGAGAAAAGTTCACAGAATTTTATGCAGAGAAAAGTTTATTTCATGTGGGAAAACTTACCTTTGGTCCATGGTAGTTAGTCCTTGGAATTTGAACCTATGGTTTTTTGGACCATGGCATCTCGACAGACGTGTTGATCCCTAGTATTGAGTTGATGGTATTGGTTTGTTATGGTTTTGGCCCGTGGTATTGGTCCATGATTTGAGGAAGAGCTTGCCTATATAAAGCAAAGGAGATCATTTGGCTTTGTAAAAAGAGCTTCGGCGTAAATCACATAAAAGTGATATATCGCCTAACAGATCCGGACACCGCGCATCTTGTTGAGGTATGTCTCACTTCCACTTTCTTCTGTTTCGAAGGGGAGTTCTATGAACAGACCTGTGGTGTTGCCATGGGTTCCCCCCTCTCCCTAATCGTGGCCAATCTTTTTATGGAAGATTTCGAAGCCAAGGCTCTTGCCTCGGCCCGTCTCCTTCCTAAGTTGTGGAAAAGATATGTAGATGACACCAATGTCATCTGGCCCCATGGCCATGAGGAGCTGGATCGTTTCCTGGATCACCTTAATGACCAGTCCTCAGCTATTAAGTTCACCATGGAAAAGGAGGTCAATGGCAGCCTCCCTTTCCTGGATATTCTTATTTCTAGGAGGAAGGACGACTCTCTCTCCCACGTAGTGTTCCGTAAGAAGACACACACAGAGCAGTATCTTCACGCTGATTCCCATCATTTCCCTGCTCAGAAGATGGGTGTTCTTAACACCTTGGCTACACGTGCCCTCAGGATTTCGGATAAAGAAAGCCTGGACAGAGAGAGAACCCACCTCCTTGATGTCTTTGTGGAAAACGGATATAGCAGGCACCTTGGTCGGAAGGCTTTCCTGACAGCTTCCAAAAATGCGTTTAGCAAAAAAGAGCCTAAGGAGCGCCAACCAGGGGTCCATCTTCCATATATCCAAGGGACCACTGATAGGATTGCTCGGATCCTTAGAAGGTTTGATATTCCCTCAACCTTCAGGCCCCTCAAAACCATTCGTAACTCCCTAAGGTCTGTAAAGGATCCGGTTAACCCCAAAGACATGAAAGGTGTCTATTTGATTCCTTGCTCATGTGGGACCCCTTATATATGGGAAACAGGGCGCTCCATCCAACAAAGAATTTGTGAGCATGCAGTTGACCTGAGGCATGGAAGAATAAAGTCCTCTGCTTTAGCAGAGCATGTGGGCAAGACTAAGCATCATGTCTGCATAGAGGAGGCCAAAGTCATTGCCAGGGTGGATCAGTTTCATCATCGCAAGTTAAGGGAAGCTATTGAAATTGAGCAAAGATCCATCAATCTCAACAGAGATGATGGGTGGAAGGTAAGTAGAAGTTGGATCCCTGCGTTGTCGTCTTAGGGTTTCCTCCTTCCCCCCCCCGCCCCTCTGTTCATCCTGGGTGCTTTCTTTGGGTGGGCGTGGTTTTTTCCTATCGAGCATGTAATCATACATCGCTGGTAGCGTTGTGTTCTTCCCCTTTTTCTCAGATTAGCCTCTTCTTAAGCATTATCCCTCTTTTATTTTTTTGTAGAATTTTCCTCTGATAAAGGTTCTGTTCCTGTTTTAGTTGTTTGATTCATTAGGTTATTATTATCAGTATATTTAAATTTTGATGTATTCTTGGGTCTAATCTTATTTATATTTTATTTATGATAACTAGCAAAAAACTTTGGGCTTAATGATAGCTTATATATATATACATATATAAATAAATTAAATTGTTTCCTCTTTTACTAGTCAAACTAACCCTTATGATCTGCTTCAATCAATAATAAAACATATTTATTTAATATAACTTAATAAGAATACATAATTTATATATCTTTAATTATTTCATAAAATAAGTCATTCAAACATTAGTAATTAAATAATAAAATAACCATCAATATTACGTTATTTAAACAAATAAATCTCTTTTGATAATATTAGCTCATTTATTCATCTAACCTAATTTCTCTTATCTCTAGAAATATAATATTATTATCTTATTATTATTAGAGTTATTAATATATATAACGTAAATTACTCATTTATTAATTAAATTATTCATTCAAAAGAAACCATTTTAAGTTTTAAATAACCATTAATTTATTTAAGCAAATAAATTTCTTGGGATAATATTAGCTAATTTATTAATCTTACCTAATTTCTCTCATCTCTAGAATTAAAATAATAATAAGATTAAATTTATTTAAGGACTTGATCCTAGAGTCAAATATAGCTGTTATGTAGCCGTTGGAGTCTCTACTCAGCCTATTTAAATTGCTAAAGCCTGATCTATTTCTTCGACTTGTCCTGACGATGAACCACACTAGTTGGTTTGAAACGCGTCGACAATAATCTTTTTATGTGATTTACGCCGAAGCTCTTTTTAAAAATATGATGGATCATAGAAGCCTCAATTCTACAATTGTTACCCTGCACGGTTTAGCCATTGCATCTAAAGTTCACCATTTTGAACGGGCACGCTTGCAGGTCTCGAAGTTGAAGACAGATCTGGCCTTTTTGAAGAGATGTAGAGACTCCTTAGTTATCCCTATCTTCGCCCGTATCAGTCATCATCTCCACACTCCTGCTAATCATGGAGTGTTCGTAAAAGCTAGTCTTGGGCTGTTGAGATCCGAAATTAATAGGGTTATGAAAAGCCTAGATCATCTCTCTCGAAAACTTCTGTTGTTGCACTTGGAACTTTCGAACCTGTTCTCTCCCTCCCTGTGGGCGAGAATAGATGCATGCTCTGCATTAAAATCTGTGCGTTTGGAAGAGATCAGAGGGAGTAAGCAAGCTTCGAAGTTTCAGGTCCTAGTTAAGAAGTCTACGAAGGAGGATCCGGTCGTTAATGGTTCCCTTAGCCGTATTTCAGTTTCTCAGAAGTCGGCCCTTCATTCCTAGGTTTCGTCTGTCAGTCAGGATCACTCTATGGAACGCGGCATAGTCCCTTCGTCTGGTCAGCAAAGGTTTTTCTACAGCAGACCAGCCCTGTCATCTTTGGACCTCGCGGTTCCATTGAGTAGCTCTCGCTCAGGGAATTCCCCTGGCACCTGGGAGCATTCTTCTGGCAAAGATTCGTGCCTGCCTCGTCGTGTCTCTGCTGAGGTAGGCGAGCGTAACCCGGTGTTGGTTGTGGCTGGGAGAAAGCAATCTCATCTCAATGGCAAAGACGAGACAGCCTCTGCTCCCTCTCGAAACGGAGGTGCATCCCAGAGCTGCTCGAGTGGATTCCATTTGCGTGATCTCTTGGTTAACATCGGTTCAGACGCTGGCCTGGATGGTGATGTTTCTTATACGCTAAATCTCGAGGGAGCGGTAAGCTTGGTAAACATCAACTCGGTTGACAAGAACGTGTCTGCTTCCTCGCTGGCAATGGCGGTTCTCAGCCCCCGTGACCCGATAGTTCAGGGCAAAGGTGCGCCCTCGGGTTCTTGCTCGCCCACGACAGCTGTTGTGAGTATCGGTATCGTTTCATCATGCAGGGAGTCCATTGAGCGCAACCAATCGCCCAGTCACGAAGATCCTGCAAACGGTTCGTTTCCTGCCCTCGTGGAAGGACGGTTTGCGTATGAGGTGGGAAGAGACAGCTTATCAGAGCGCTTGGAGGTGGCAACGTTGGAAAATAAGGTTGGTATTACCAGCTTGGCGGAGAAGGTAAGTCTCGATTCTCGCCTAGGGTTAGACTGCTGTTGTAGGAGCTACGGTATTTGTCTTAGTCATATTTCGGGTGATCATTTTAACATGCAAAGCTGTAGATCGAATACCTTTAGGATAAATTTTCACAAAAAGAATGAGAGTTACAGCGAAAATAAGATTAACAATAATAATAAGATCGAAAACAAGATCAATATAGATGAGGATATTATTATGAAAGAGTTATATAATGACAATAATAATAGTTCTAATGAAAACAAATCATGTGTTGCTAATAACGGGAATAAGAATAGGAATAGTAGAGATAATCTATATAATAATAATATTAATTATAATAATAGAGTTAATAATTCTCATGATTCGAAGAACATCAATAAAGAGATTAATAAAGAGATTGATAATGAGAATATAACTCTCAATAATAATATGCTAGATAATAGTATTTATAGTAATATAGTTAATTATTCACATAATTCTAGGAATAATAATGAGTCTTATAATAACATTATTAAAGAGATAGATAATGATAATATGATTCCTAGTAATAATGAGTTTGACAATAACAACATGATTGATAATAATAATAGGATTCCTATCGAAAGTTGTAGTATTATTGATGATAATGTAGGTGAGTCTAATTTGTCTATAATATGTCCTGTTGGCAATGAGGGTCCTGACAGTATTAGTGTGCAAGAGGACCTTTGCAAAAAGGTCTCTCCCCCCTCGTCTTCGCGGAATAGTAAGGTGGTTAACCTTTCTAGCTATTCCTTCTCCCCGTCTGTGTTTGGTCTTCTTAGCAAGGGCTTAAACTTTGCCCTTGCCCCTAGAAAAATCCCTGTAGATGACATTATTTGTGATGTGGAGCACGAAATTAGAGATCTACCTGATAATATTAAGGACACCATCAGACAGGATTGTGCTGTGGTCCTTAGGAAGGCTAAACCTCCTCGAAGGAACCTCGGGAAAGAGGAGTTCGATGCCTTAAAGTCCTTAAATCAGAATGAGGATATTGTGGTCCTTAAAGCGGACAAAGGAGGGGCTACGGTCATCCTCAACAAGGAGGATTACCATAAGAAGATGTTAGATCATCTTCACAATAGTGGTAGTTACAAAAAACTTACCAAGAACCCTCTGAAGAAAATCTCTAAGGCAGTGGCTCACGCTATCAAGTCGAGCAGCTCAGTGGGTGCCCTGTCCCGTAAGCTCATTGAGAGCAATCCCATCGCTCCTAGAATTTATGGGGTGCATAAAATTCACAAGGAAGGGGTCCCTCTGAGGCCTATCGTCAACACCATCGGGGGTCCAACCTACCTTCTAGCCAAGTTTCTGGCTCTTAAGCTGAAACCCCTTGTTGGCCGTACTGAGTCCTTCGTGAAGGACTCTGCATCCTTCATCTTGGATCTCAAGGATATTAGGCTGGACCCGGAGGACATTCTTGTCAGCTTTGATGTAGTCTCCTTGTACACGTGCATTCCCATTAAAGGAGCCATGGAAGTGATATATCGCCTAACAGATCCGGACACCGCGCATCTTGTTGAGGTATGTCTCACTTCCACTTTCTTCTGTTTCGAAGGGGAGTTCTATGAACAGACCTGTGGTGTTGCCATGGGATCCCCCCTCTCCCCAATCATGGCCAATCTTTTTATGGAAGATTTCGAAGCCAAGGCTCTTGCCTCAGCCCGTCTCCTTCCTAAGCTGTGGAAAAGATATGTAGATGACACCAATGTCATCTGGCCCCATGGCCATGAGGAGCTGGATCATTTCCTGGATCACCTTAACGACCAGTCCTCAGCTATTAAGTTCACCATGGAAAAGGAGGTCAATGGCAGCCTCCCTTTCCTGGATATTCTTATTTCTAAGAGGAAGGACGACTCTCTCTCCCATGCAGTGTTCCGTAAGAAGACACACACAGAGCAGTATCTTCACGCTGATTCCCATCATTTCCCTGCTCAGAAGATGGATGTTCTTAACACCTTGGCTACGCGTGCCCTCAGGATTTCAGATAAAGAAAGCCTGGACAGAGAGAGAACCCACCTCCTTGATGTCTTTGTGGAAAACGGATATAGCAGGCACCTTGGTCGGAAGGCTTTCTTGACAGCTTCCAAAAATGCGTTTAGCAAAAAAGAGCCTAAGGAGCGCCAACCAGGGGTCCATCTTCCATATATCCAAGGGACCACTGATAGGATTGCTTGGATCCTTAGAAGGTTTGATATTCCCTCAACCTTCAGGCCCCTCAAAACCATTCGTAACTCCCTGAGGTCTGTAAAGGATCCGGTCAACCCCAAAGACATGAAAGGTGTCTATTTGATTCCTTGCTCATGTGGGACCCCTTATATAGGGAAAACAGGGTGCTCCATCCAGCAAAGAATTTGTGAGCATGCAGCTTACTAAGAGGCATGGAAGAATAAAGTCCTCTGCTTTAGCAGAGCATGTGGACAAGACTAAGCATCATGTCTGCATAGAGGAGGCCAAAGTCATTGCCAGGGTGGATCAGTTTCATCATCGCAAGTTAAGGGAAGCTATTGAAATTGAGCGAAGACCCATCAATCTCAACAGAGATGATGGGGGGAAGGTAAGTAGAAGTTGGATTCTGCCATCTGTCGTCTTAGGGTTTCCTCCTCCCCCCCCCCCCCTCATCCCCTCTGTTCATCCTGGGTGCTTTCTTTGGGTGGGCGTGGTTTTGTCCTATCGAGAATGTAATCATACATCGCTGGTAGTGTTGTGTTCTTCCCTTTTTTCTCAGATTAGCCTCTTCTTAAGCATTATCCCTCTTTTATTTTTTTGTAGAATTTTCCTCTGATAAAGGTCCTGTTCCTGTTTTAGTTGTTTGATTCATTAGGTTATTATTATTAGTATATTTAAATTTTGATGTATTTTTGGGTCTAATCTTATTTATATTTTATTTATGATAACTACCAAAAAACTTTGGGCTTAATGATAGCTTATATATATATACATATATAAATAAATTAGATTTTTTCCTCTTTTACTAGTCAAACTAACCCTTATGATCTGCTTACCATCAATAATTAAAACATATTTATTTAACTAATAACTTAATAAGAATACATAATTTATATATCTTTAATTATTCATTATAAATAAGTCATTCAAACATTAGTAATTTAATAATAAAATAACCATCAATATTACGTTATTTAAACAAATAAATCTCTTTTGACAGACAAACTAATTCTCCTATCTCTAGTAAAAATATTAAATATATTAAAATAATAACGGTAATAATTACTCATTTATTAATTAAATTATTCATTCAAAAGAAACCATTTTAAGTTTTAAATAACCATTAATTTATTTAAGCAAATAAATTTCTTGGGATAATATTCGCTAATTTATTAATCTTACCTAATTTCTCTCATCTCTAGAATTAAAATAATAATCTAATAATAATAAGATTAAATTTATTTAAGGCCTTGATCCTAGAGTCAAATATAGTTGTTATGTAGCCGTTGGAGTCTCTACTCAGCCTATTTAAATTGCTAAAGTCTGATCTGTTTCTTCAACTTGTCCTGACGATGAACCACACTAGTTGGTTCGAAACGCGTCGACAATAATCTTTTTATGTGATTTACGCCGAAGCTCCTTTTACAAATAGATCATATATTGCAATGAGTAGTTGGAGCATCAAGGATGTCACTACTCGACAGTTATTCAGGATACAATCAGATTTTAGTGCATGAGGATGACTGTGACAAGACAGCGTTCACCACTCCATGGGGAACATTTCATTATGCAAAGATGCCTTTTGGTTTGAAAAATGCAGGAGCCACCTTTCAGCGTGCAATGGACGTGGCTTTGGCCAATGAGAAAGATGTATTTTTAGTTTTTTATCTTGATGACTTGACCATATTTTCAAATTCAGATGAGGAACATTTGTATCATTTGAAAATTGTTTTCCTAAAGTGCAGAAAATATGGCATCTCGTTGAATCCGAAAAAGAGTCTTTTTGCCATGGATGAGGGCAAGCTTCTTGGCCACATCATATCCAAAGATGGCATTCGTATTGATCCAGCACGAGTTGAAGCCATTCAGCAAATTGAACAGCCCCAGAACAAGAAAGAAATTCAGTCCTTCAATGGTAAACTGAATTTTTTGCGTCGCTTCATTCCAAATCTAGCAGAGCATCTTAGAGAGATCACAAGCATGCTCAAGAAAGACAGTCATGTAAAGTGAACCGAAGAGGCGGTTAAATCATTTAATTTAGTGAAGTTAGCTCTTTCTTCAGCTCCTATTTTGATCAGCCCCGACTACACTCAAGACTTTATTTTGTTTTCATTTGCTTCTGAGCACACTTTGGCAACTGTACTAATGCAGAAGAGAGAAGGTGTTGAAAAGCCCATTTCTTTTTTCAGTCAGATTATTAGAGATGGAGCATTGAAATATAACATCATTAAGAAGCAATCACTTGCGCTTATAAAGGCCTCGAAAGATTTCCGTGTCTACATATTGCATTCTCATATTCTAGCTTATGTTCCTAACGCAGCAGTTAAAGATATTTTAGTACAGGCAGATCCAGAAGGAGAAGGGGTAAGTGGATTGTTGCGTTGTTAGAGTATGATGTAGAGATTAAACCCACCAAGCTGATCAAAGGTCAAGGACTCGCCAAGCTAATGGCTAAAATAAATCTGCAAGTTTTAGACATAAATTTGATTGTTTCCATGTCCGATGAAGATGAGGAGAACCCATCAGTTCAAGTATCTGAAATGTTTCTTTCTTCTCCTTCGTACGCTGATATTTTATATGTACTTCAACATTTGTCTTCACCTCCTGGAATGCCGAGAAATAGAAGTAGAACATTGAAATTGAAGGCTGCAAAGTTTTGCATACTAGATTCAGCATTGTTTTGGAAAGACCCTGGTGGAATGTTATTAAATTGTTTGGTCGAGGAGGAAGCCAAAAGAGTCATGGAAGATTTTCATAGAGGGGACTACGGGGGTCATCTTTTTTGGAAGACTACAGCAAACAAGATTCTAAGGGCAGGCTATTATTGGCCTTCATTATTTTCAGATGTATATAAGGTTGTTAAAAATTGTCATGAATGTCAAATTTTTCAAGGAAAGCAGAAAGCTCCAGCCTTTGCCTCTCAAACCAATTGAAGTCAGCGCACCTTTTCAGCAATGGGGATTGGATTTCATTGGTGAAATTCACCCGGCATCATCAGGACAGCATCGATGGATATTGACAGCCACAGACTACTTCACAAAATGGATTGAAGCAATTCCTACTCGACAAGCTACGGATGCGGTAATTATTTCTTTTCTTGAGACCAATATTTTGTCACGTTTTGGATGTCCAAGTAAGCTAATCACCGATAATGCAGCAGCATTTAAGTCAAAAAGGATGATTGAGTTTTGTTATAAGTACAATATTAGCTTGGGACATTCAACCGCATACCACCCTCAAGGAAACAGATTGGCGGAGTCATCTAATAAGTCTTTGGTCAATATCATTAAGAAATTGTTGGAAATCAGCAAAAAGGGTTGGCACAAGAAGTTGATAAATGCATTATGGGCTGATAGGGTGAGTCAGAAAAAGTCTATTGGTATGTCTCCTTTCGAGCTGGTGTATGGAACAGACACAGTTTTTCCCACTTCACTTGTTGTCCCGGTAGTCAAATTGCTTCAAGAAGCGGGTAGTGAGGAGGATCCTATGCAGAGAAGGATTAATCAAATGATCCATTTACAGCAGACACGGGAGGAGGTATTTCAAAACACTTGCAAGCTGCAGGAGCGCATCAAAAAGATTTATGACCGGAAAGCAAAGGCAGACACATTTCAACTAGATGAGGTTGTTCTGAGGTGGGATGCTCGTCATGAAGACAAGGGAAAGCACTACGAATTTGAAAATTTATGGAAGGGTCCTTACAAGATTGCAGCATATCGTGGCCAAAATGCTTTCCTTCTCAAAGAGATGAACGGAGATGAATATCCTGGAGGGCCGATCAATGGTCGGCTGTTAAAGAGATACTACTTTTGAGTACTTTTCAGCTCATTTCATCATCATTGTATATATCATTTTACTTTGGTTCTATTGCACATGTACACTAACTTTTCATTTTCAGTTTGGGGCCCACGGTGAAGGCTATAATTCTGAAAACGAAAGTTAGTTAGTCTGAGTTTGTCAAGTCAGTTGTCTAAGTCTTTTAGTTTCGAGTCTAGTTTGGTCAAAGCAGTTTTTGGTTTTTCAGTCAAATTCTCAAGATTTTGTGTCGAAATAATGACTCCATCGCCCAATGGATGAAGGCACTATCTAGCTCTTACAGAGATCTACGGTCCTTGGCATCTCCAAGGAGCTACCATCCCCATTGGAGCCAATGTTAGAGTCGGTCTAGTTATCCCTCCATCAAAGATCAAAAGCTCTTTTTTGCATTTCATGTTTTAGGTGTCTCATCCGTTTGATCAGTTGCATTTCGTTAGGCATGCCATAACTCTGATGGAGCGATTGTGTGTCACTTATTCCCCTCGTGCATATCACTGCTGGTTTAGGATGAGTAATAAAACTTCACAAGTCATTTTTTTTTAATTTTTAGGTCTAGGTCTAGGGTTTGAGTTAATTTAGTCCTGAAAAGTCTTAGAAGACCAGCAGGCCAGAGGGATGCCTTTGATAAATCATCACTTCAATAATTTGTCACCATTGTATAGCTGAATAAGGACTTCTCTTCAAAACTCTGTTTTGAAGGCAAGTCGCCACCTCATTTTTGTAAAAATTGTCAAAATTTTCAGTTCTTCAATTGTTCAAGTGCAGCCCTGGTCTCCTTTGCTGAAGCATATCATAGCTATACCTGCAAAAAATTATCAGAGAAACTCATCATTTCAACCTATTTTATGAAGGAAACCAAAAAAGTCAGAGCCTATTAATTTCAAAAAAGTGTCAACAACCAAACATAAGAAAAATGGGTTTTCATTGAGCAAAAATCAAAATGGATGCTATATCAAGTGATTTCTCCTCATTTCCAACCCATTACACATTTTGAGAGCTAAGAGTATCATTGAAGGGTGATTTTGCAAGTTTAAGGAAATTTTGTGCGTAGCTGGTCAGTTCCAGAAGCACGCAGCGTATCAGCATAGGCGCGCGGTGCATCAGGGCATTTTCTCCTATGTAAATTAACACAGGCGCGGCGCATTCAGAGCGCATGGCGCGTTGGGTAAAGTGCGTGGCACATAGGGTTTAGGCCTATAAATTCACCAAGAATATGGTCAAATCACCTCTCCTCACGCCTAAATTCTCAGGTAGGCCTACAATCATCACTTGGTTTTGTTTTTGGATGGTGTATATGTGGTCTATATGAAGAAATTAGCCTCTCTTTGTCATGAAAAATCAAGTGAAAAGAAACCCTCCATGTGTATCAAATTGTTGTAATGATTCAAGTCCAAAGTTTGTTGTAGGGTTTTAAAAAATTATTGTTTCCAAGGCTTCGTTTTCCCTTGTTTCACATTTCCTATTTTCCCTAAATATTTTCCCAAATAAATCCCCACAACACTACGCCTTCCTCTCTCAAACTCCCAATCATTCTCCTATAACCATATGATCCCTACCTTGTTTCAAAACCCTAAAACATTTATATCCCCTTGTCCCTTCCCTAATCTCCTCATTTTATTTCCATTGTTCCCTTTTCCCTTCCTTCCCTTTTCCTAACAATTCCCATCATTTATGTCCCCTTGGTTACAGCATTTTCATAAAGAGACAAAAAGTCAATAGTCAACTTTTGGCACACAGTTTTATATCAGCAAATATATATATTATGGCCACCTTGTTTTTAGATAACATGTCAGACACCGAGTCCGAATATGAGCAGGAATATGAAAGTGACTCTACACCAGAGGTAAATGTGCCTAATGTGCCACCAAGGTATCACAGGGGTGGCAAGAGTGGACAGCATGTTAGGGAGGAGCCTACCTCTTTGGCTCAATTGCAAGCTTGCCCGCTTGCCATGGATTGTTTTCGACGCCAAGCATGTTACCAATATTGTGAGATGATCTCACAAACTCAGCATCATTGGGAACTGGTCCGTCTATTTTTCCTTAACTTACACGATGGTCATGTGAACCTTGCCGGAGTGGATTTCACTTTGTCACCCGACACTATTTCTCAGGCCACCAGAATACCAAATGTGGGGGAGGAATGGAGTAAATGCCAGATGCTGGATCGATATTATTATGAGCCATATGTCAAGCCCGCATATATCAGACACTTGAGCGTGGCCTTTCCTTTCAGATACCTGAAAGATGAGTTTGCACCATTGATGAAACTCATCATTCGGTATTTCAGCTGTGAGGGCAGATTCTCACGTCTCTATG
>APFE030722460.1:112745-150568 GCA_000404065.3 Pinus taeda | reverse complement strand
ATGTATTCCAAGCTGGATGGTGGGAAAGACATCCTAGGGGGTGTTCATTTGGTTGTTTATGGCTAAGGAAATTGGCAAAGATAATGGCTCAGGCATTAAAGAGACAAAAAGGTATTTTGGCACATTTATTTATGAAAATAAATAAAAATTAGGAGAAAAGGAAGGTGAAAGGTCACATGTTGCATGTGAGGAGGAAATTGAAGGAAAATAATGGAAAATGAAGAAAATAGAGGCCTCATTAATAAAAATGCTTTTGAGGATTAGTGGGCAAGACATAGTGAGTTCAGTTTTGGAGCTCTTTCATTATACTCTCTCTCTCTCATACTCTTGGACACTTAGAGTTTTCTTGGAGTACTTTGGAATTGGAGCAAGAAAGGAAAAGAAGGCAAGAGGAAGCAAAGACCAAGTAGGGAAAGGCAGGATCAAGCAGCTACAACAACCTTCATTGCAGGTATCAACTTGCATGTGTATTTTCTTTGCTAGATTTGGCATGCATGGGATTGCATGTGTTTCTTTTCTACCATGGCATGGGTTTTTCTAGGTGTGACAATATTTTCAGCCTAGTCTTGCGATTTCCTAATAGCTTTGATGAGATGGGTTCTCTCATGCGTTTTGGGGGGGATGGCCGGATTGGATTCGAAGCTGAGTGGGGTGAATCTCCAAATTAACAAACACATAGTGGTAGTGGTCCCCAAACCAGACTGAGGATGCATGAAGTTCTTGGCCTAGTAACCCCTGAACCAGATGTGGGTTGCGGTAAAGCCAGATTGTGTGCCTCAGTGGGCCTAGGAATCCTTGTCGGTGAATAGTGGGATATACGGTAAAGCCAAGAGGTGGATTTTCTCTCCGTTAGGCCTAGTGATTCCAGGATGGAATGCATGGTAAAGCTTGGAGAGAATGTCTCAGTGTAAGGCCTAGTGATCCCTGGATTAGACTGCGGATGCACGGTAAAGCCTGAGAGACTAGGAGGCACTCAAATTCCTCACGGTGTAGGCGGAGAACTCCGGTGGAATCCACATTGATTGGTTTTTTTATGTGTTCTATGAGTCCCACATTCATGCTTGGAATATGACATGGGGGTGATTGGCTGAAGAGAGACTTGGCTCAGCCAATCTATGGTCAGGTGGAACATGGTAGTCCCATCACCGGTTAGTTCATTGCATTTATTAATGAAAAATTCACTCCCTTGATTTTCATGTGCAAATGTACTAATGTATATATGGATTTTGATGGCCGATATGTTTACTGTTTTTATGTTCCTATTATGTTTTTTTATGCACATTACCCTGGAGGGTGTTACAGAGTGGTATAAGAGCTTCCAAGTAAAAACACTTGGACTGGATGGGCTCTATCATAGGTGAAATGAAGAACAAAGGTTAGATTTTAAACCTTTATGTCATATATGTTATAAATTTTCTTCTGTGGCATATTAGACATTGAAAATTTGTCCATGTTGAAGGTAAATCCCACTTATGACGTGGTAAAAATTTCAGATATTGGTTCACAATACTTTAGGAATTATGATCTAAGAAAGATGACCTTCCTGAATGCACCTTTAAACAGGTCATGTTGGAATTTCTGCAATAACTCATCTTTTGTAGGCTTTTAGAAGCTGAAAAATTTCCCACGTTGAGGGGACATACCAATTATTATGTGGTAGAAATTTCAGGTATTGGGTCACAATATGTTAAAAGATATGAGTATAGGGAGTCAAACCGTTGGAATGCTCCTAAAATCAAGCCTCAAACAGGTCACGTTGGAATTTTTGTTATAACTTTTCTTTTGGGCACTCTCAGGAGCTGAATTTTTTTCTACAATGAGGGGAAATACCACTGATATTGTGATAAAATTTCAGACATTTATTCACTATAGTTTAGGAGATATAACCAATGTAAGTCGAGCTTTCTGGATACTCCTAGAATTGTGCACCAAATATGATTGTGTTAGTATTTTTGTTATAACTTTTCATCCATGAAATCTCAGAAGTTGAAACTTGAACCATAGTGAGGGAAAATAACATTGATCATATGGTTCAATTTCCATAACTTGTACTACTACATTTTAGGATATATGCATTGAATCATTCACTATATTAGTTTGCATGCAAAGTGTTTGATGAAATGCTTAAATGGTTCAATGATTAATTGCATACAAACAATTTGTTAAAATGCCCTAATGACTATGTTGTTTATGGCTAGGGATAGTATTGATGTGTAATAGTATTCTTGTATTTGATATATTCTTACTTGTATGCAAATAGTTTGCTATATTAATTTGCATGTAAAGTGTTTGTAGAAATGCTTATATGCAAATGTAATAGTATAGTAGTTGTTTGAAGAAAATGTAAAAGTATGGTAATTGTTTGAAGCAAATGTTATTTTTTTGGATGAGATAGTATTGTAGTATGATAATATGGATGTAGCTGATCTATGCCTATTCGCATGCAAAGAATTTGAAGAGTTGCATGTAGGGAATTTGAAAGGTTGCATGCAAGGAATTTGAAAAGTTGCATGTAAGGAAATGGAAAAGTGGCATGCTTTTAGTTATTATGTTGCAAGTGGAATAAGTGTAATTTTTTTTACTTAGTCTCATACAAATGTATGAGAAATAAAAATCAATTTATTTTCAAGTGTGGTTAAATTTAGTAGAGCTTTGGAGATCCCACTTCCATAATTGGACATTGGAGATCGAGCCATTATAGTAGCTTCCTCCTTCTACCTTAGTGTGGAACATGGATAATAAGGGGGTATGCTTATAGATTGTTAGTATTGGTGAATGTTGATTTCAATTTAATAGACATGATGTCTTGATTTTGGAACATGTGACTGACTGTATATGAATTATATGTCACTTACATGTTGATTTCATGATACCTACTTACATCTTTGTATGCTAGGTTACATTTTTGAATGTTTTGATTACATGTATCAGTCTTGTAGGTTGATTACAAGAATTGATCACTAATGTTCGACTACATGCGTTTATGCGTAGGTGTAGTTGCTTTGGCATTGCTTGTGCATACTTTTGGTTGCATGTGGCAATGTGTACAACAGATTAATGGTTGTTGTTATGCATGTATGGTCGTGGCTATTATTATGCATGTATAGTAGGTCAAACATGCCTTGTGAAGTCATTGTATGCAATTTAGGTCATCATGATGCTATTGGTTGTTATGATGCTAACGAGCTAGTTGAGGTAGAGCAAGAGATGCAGATCATCTTAATGATGTTGCAACATTAGACTTTGGGATAAGAGCAGATCGTCATACATGTAGTGTATGTTTGGCATGCAGGTATGTAAGTTAAGGATTAGTATATGCCTTGTGGTTATATACATTATGTTTATGAACATGTATTTGATGTTATGGTTACATTCATGATATATGCTAGATGATTAGTGTGGTTATATGCACATGTGTCTGATAGTCAAGAATGATAGTAACATGTAGTTGTATGCATTTTTATTATTGTTTTATATTAGATAACATGATGATTATGTTGTATGTTATTCATGAGTATAATATATAGCTTATTGTTGTTTTACGCTATTAACTTGATGATTATGGTCATTTCATTGAGATATTGATGTTATAATTTGGATTGGTCATATGCGTGATGGTTATGTTCATTGCCTTGAAGATCCTGATGTTATATGTATTGTGCTAACCTGGTTTGACCTACGCAGATGGTTATGGTTGTGATATTCAGGTATGAACCGACATATTTGTGATATGGTGTCATACTAATCTAGATTGACTTTGCATATGTGTATAAGTTTATGATGTGAACATGTTAGTTAGATACTATTATGGATATCATGATCTTATGAGTGCTTGAGTTGATGTGTTGTAAAGTTATATCGTGCTAACTAGATTGATTGTGTAGACAAGATCACCTCCCCTGAGATACATTAAGGTATTAGTTGCTTATGTCATATTGGTGCTTTACTATTGATTATGTCATCTAGTTGATTTATTTAACATGGTATGCATGTTTGATGAATTGCATAATATGAGTATGTGTTCAAATGATCTTGTTTTAAGATGATTGTACTAAAATATATGTGTGAGACAATTGATATGTACTTGATTATAGTAGGTGATAGTTGTAGTACTATGATTGATGACTATGAGTTGACTATCTATTATAACACGATTGTTAGTCTTGGTAACGATTGAATTCAAATTAATAGATATGATTGTCTTGCTATTTTTAACATGTGGTTGACATGTCTGAGTAGTCGCAAGGTAACATGTTTGGTATTAGCATGACAAGGTAATAGTTGATGTGTTTATATAACTAATAGTTGGGTGATGTGACAACACATTGTAAACCTCGATTGAAACAAAGTAAAAATGGTAAAGGAAAGGAATTAGGTAAGAATTCCTTTGGCTATGTTTCGAAACCTTAATTCCAAACGAATGATTTCTTTGCATAAAGGAGGCCTTCTTAACCTTAATCTAGCCTGACATTATGTGGATACATGTTATATTCATCAACATGTACTTGACAGGTATATTAATAGTCTTTAGCTACGGGTGGATCTATTAAAGGATTGGAGTCCCTTGAGAGATGGTGCAGATGTGTTTAGTTGCAAGCGACATGCTTGGCACAACAATATAAGGTAACTGGTGTATTTTTATTTATGCACTGACAATTATGTGTTTATGGTAGTATGATGCAGGGGATTGCATGGCAAGAGACTACCATGAAATCTTGAAGAGGGCTCTGGATGAATTTCCCCGGGAACCATGGGGATCGAGTCATGGTGTTTGTTGTTAGTCTTGTGCTTTTTTCTTTTGCAATTGTTGCGCTTGATTTGCAAGTTTGGTTGTGTCTGGTGCATAACTATGCCACATTGTTTGCAGAGTCGTGTTGTTATTGGTTTTCTTCTTCTTGTTGTTTCCATTCTTGTCTTTCAACATTTTGAGTCTGGGGAATTGGTTCGGAAAGAGGAAAGTTAATGTAGCTCGAGGAGAGCTATGTGGTACCCAATAGGTGATGTAAGACTCAAATGAAGCTTTGTGCATGAGTGAGCGCAGTGGAAGGTAAGACTATGACAGTCGTTTGGACTGGTTGGGTTCATTGTGGTAAATGGACCATGGTAGTATAGACATGAGAAAGGCAACTAGAAAAGTATAGTAAATGGATTTGAGGCGTCATATGCCTTGGCTATGTTGGGAACTGTCGTTCTCAATATCATGCATTTCGTGCATGAATAAAGGAAGTTCTCTTAATCTCGACCTTATGTTATCTGCCAATTTTGTTATGATCATGATTATGTTGATGTTTATATATGTATACATGTATGTATGTATGTATGTATGTCGTTGTCTGATGGGATCGTGATTGTTTTATGATAACGTTTATATACGTATGTATGTATCCATGTATCTATGTTATTGTCTAACAGGGTTGTCAGGGATCATTCTTGTGGAGGAATGATTGCTTATGCAGGAGAACAACATGAAGAGGTTCTTGGTCTTACGAGGAATCAATTGGGAAGAGTAGTCATGAAAAATATACGAGGTTAGTATCATGTGGATATGATTTGATATTGTATACTTGTATTGTGCCTATGTCTATGTTATGACAGGTAATGTTGAAGGATACATCATCAAAATGAAGGTAGTGTGGTCTGCAACATGCTAGGATAAACATGGATAAGATACTGGAAGCAAGGTTTCTTGGTAAGGACATTGTGGTTTTGGATGTGTGGTACTATTGTTTTGCATATGTTGTATATGTTGTACATGTTGCATCTACAATTTGTGTACTTGTGGTGTTGTGTATACATAGCATGTGTACATGTTATTTATGCAATGTTTTGTATAGGATGGTACATATAGTGTTGTATGAATGTTTAATATTCAATACTGGGTATAGATGGTACTATGTACATATTGGATATGTGGTATTGTGTACATATTGTATTGTGTGCATGATGGGTATGCGGTCTTTTGTGCATATGGTGTTGTGTGCATGTTGGATATGCAATGTTGTGTACAAATGATGCTATGTACAGGTTGGATATGCAGTGCTATGTACAAGTGGTGTTGCATGCATGTGGTACATCGATACTATGTACATATGGTGCGGTGTGCATGATTGTACAAGTGGTGTCGCGTGCGTGTGGTGTTGTGTACATATTGTACAAGTGGTGTTGTGTGCATGTGGTGCTATGTACATGTCGTGCATGTGGCATTGTGTACATGTAGTATCGCGTACATGTCATGTGTGTGGTACTGTGTACATATGGTATTGTGTACGCATTATATAGTGGTGTAGTGTACATGTGGCATTGTGTACACGTTGTGCAGGTGGTTCCATGTACATGTGATGTTGTGCAAACATTTTGCAGGCGGTGTTGTGTACCAGTGGTACTGTGTACATGTTGTACATATGGTATTGGTGTACATGTGGTATTGTGTGCATGTCATCCATGATGTGTTATGGGCATGCGGTATTATGTATGTGCATTATGTAGTCGTGGTATTGCGGCATGTGTACTCGTTGTGTTGTACTCTGCGTAGGTACATGTCTTGGGTGGTATTGCACATCGGGTATAGATGGATGCACTGTGTTGTACACTGGTTGTAGGTGTATGCATTGTATGTCAGGTGTACGTGCATGTATTGCATGGTGTGGTATGTCGTGTGGTTGTATTGTGTGATGCACACTATGTGTCTATGAACACGATTGAGGAGAAGGCACTGGGTGTTTGTTGGGTGTAGCAATTGATCTAGAGTGTGTACGGAATAAAGGCAAAAGTAGAAGCTAAGGATTGATGAAAGGATAAGTATCAACATTTTATTTCAGTTTTATTATGCATGTGATTTATGACTATGGTATATGATGATTATATGGGATCTATGATTTTGGTTTATGATGGTTACATGTCATTTTGATCTATGATGGTTGTGTTGTAGTTAACTTGGCGTGATATCTTTATATATGTTGACTTGGTCAAATATTCTAGTTTGACTTGTTGTGACAAGAAGCAAATAGGATTGCAAATGAACCTTATTGACGAGCTACCAATGAGGTATGATGTGAATATATTTCAATTTATTTCAAAACTAATAGAAGCTATGTACTTGGTACAGGAATGCATGAAATGCTTGGTTGGATGATTGAAATTGAATGCAAGAATTAGTAGCAGCAACAAAGGAATTGAAACAAGAAGCAGTACGTTGGTAAAGCACTTTAGGAATAGGGCCATTTTGGGACACTAGTACCCAATTGTGTCCATTGATTTCCATGAGCATGCTATGACCAATATGATGTGTTGAGGCAGGTATATGCCTTAGTTTTTGTATCTTACGATGTGAGGAAGCCTTGCCAAGGGATGGAATACCGAGATGGGGGTGCCAGTGGAACTTGGAAGGTGAGTGACTGCACGGAAGGGGTGACCGGATTCTTAAGGGACTGTGTAGCATAGAAGGGAAGGTCATGGATGGCTTTGTTTTGGTTATTAGCATTGTCATATGGAATCAGATGCACATTGGGAGTGTGCCCTGGAATAATGAGTCGGTAACTATTTGTTAAGAGGACAAGTGGTGCAGGATTATAGCACTAGAAATTGGATGCAAATTTGAATTTGCAGTGGATTCTGGACTTCCTGGGAAGGAGCTGGATCCTAGTATTACTTTGAGGATGGAGGTGTGAGCCTCTAGATTCCCTTGTTGCATATTCATATTATTTTATTTATTGGTTGAGAAAATGTACATATGTGTATATGTATATGTGGTTATTGTAAATATCGTAATCAACTACGTTATAAAGCTCCAATATGTGGTATGTTGTCATGTTGTCATGATGTTTTGATTTTGAGTAGATCTTTCATTGTAAATACTATAACGAGCTGTGTTAGAAAGCTCCATGGGCAGTATGCTTTATTTTCAGCAGTCATGTTTGTTATAGGTGTCATTGAACATCGAGGATGGTGTTCCCCCAAGGGGGAGGGTTCTGTAACAGCCCTAGTGGAAATCCCATGTAAAAATATATAAAAAACACAAATGATGGGACATGTATTCCAAGCTAGATGGTGGGCAAGACATCCTAGGGGGTGTTCATTTGGTTGTTTATGGCTAAGGAAATTGGCAAAGGCAATGGCTAAGGCATTAAAGAGACAAAAAAGTATTTTGGCACATTTATTTATGAAAATAATGGAAATTAGGAGAAAAGGAAGGTGAAAGGCCACATGTTTCATGTGAGAAGTAAATTGAAGGAAAATAATGGAAAATGAAGAAAATAGAGGCTCATTAATAAAAAGACTTTTGAGGATCAGTGGGAAAGACTTGGTTAATTCAGTTTTGGACCTCTCTAATTACTCTCTCTCTCTCTCTCATACTCTTGGACACGAGTTTTCTTGGAGCACTTTGGCATTAGAGGTGGGCCATTTTGTTACAAATTGTCCACTGAGGAAATCCAAGAAAGGATCTGGGGAAGGATCTGAAGGTGAGGCACTTGCTTCATAGTTCGAGTTGGATTTCACACTCTTCGCATGCATGGTTTCATCCATGGTGGGAAGTGGTTGGTTTCTTGACAGTGGAGCTTCTTTCCACATGACCGACGGCAAGAGTTTGTTTAGTACTTTTGAGGAGAAAGATCTCCATATACTCATAGTGATGGGTAATGACAAAAATTATAGTGTCTCAAGTGAGGGCATGGTTATTTTTTAGAGGGAGCATGGAGCTCGCCTTACCTTGATCGATGTCAAATATGTACCAGGACTAAAGAGAAACTTGGTGTCGATCGCGATGGTGGAAGACAGAGGCTATGATGTAGTCTTCAGTAAGGGAAAGGTTTTCCTTAGACACATCATCACTAGACTAGTAGACAGGTGAAGCAGATATGTTCAAGGGTCAAGAACTTGTATGCTCTTGAGGTTCAAGATGCATGTAAAGCCTTGAGAAGCAAGGAAATTGATGGAGACTTGGTGGTTGAGAGGGAGAGCAAATTACCTCTCAACATGCAGTGCCAGAAGAAGTCTCAAATTATTGTGGAGGAGCCACGATTGTTGCAGCAGCTTTAGGAGGTTGTGGAGCAGCCACAACATGGGAAGCTAAGATGAGATCGAGTAGAGACATCTACTTATGCAAAGACCTCCAGTAGGGGGAAACTTTGAGCTAGGTAGGTAGAGGGATCACATGCAGCCATACCTCCAGGTAGGAGGTGGGGTGAAGTGGAGTGATTGTCCCAAGAAGGAGGGGTAGGAACCTTGAGGTACCCAACCTCTTAGATGAGACCTTGCTATAGGAGCCTTGATGTGGAGTAGTAGGAATTGACTGATTGGGTAGAGACAGATGCGAATGGAGCAACAGAGAGAGCTGCAGTGCAGGGAATCCCAGGACAACGCAAAGCATGCAGGATGCAGCAATGCGAGAGGCACAACTTTGTTGCATAGTGCAGGGTATCATAGAGAAGGGTGCAACGGTGTGAGATGCATGGAGATGTTGCAGTAGCGCAAAGGTCAGAGAGGGAGCACTTGTCAGCAGCAAGTTGAGCTTCAGCATCGAAGTATGTTTCTAGCCCAAAGAGAGGTCAGTAGGGAGTTTTTTGTTCCGAGAGTTGTTGGAGCACCACACTTGGTAGATATGTTGCATGCAGAACATTCCAGAGGTACAAGATCAGGTTCGAGAGGAATCCTTTCTTGTTGAGAGGGAGTGTTGAAAATTGGCAACAAGAAATTGCTAAAAATAAAAGTGCTAAAAATAGCAATTTGGGCATTAGTGCTGGATTGGGCAACAAGGAATGAAAAATGGAAGTGCTAAAAATAGAAGTTCTATTTTTTAGCAGTTCAAGTTGGATTCTTATTTTTAGATAGTCCCTAGTCTAAAATAGGAAGTAAAATTCGAATTTGGTCTTACTAGCAGTTTGAATATTAATTAATTAATTCTCCATGAGTTAATTAGTTAAGGAAAATCAAACTTAAAGTCTTTCTAAGAACATGCAATAATTTATCCACTGATTGGGGAATGTGTCCTTGATTTTCTCCACTGATTGAGGAATTAAGGATGAGTTCTATATTGAGAGGATCAGTTGACTTAGTTTAACTTAGTCAAGTTCAATTAGATTAATTTACCAAGTTGTTAAATGAATGAGATATAGTTTGTTGATGCTTGCATGCATGTGACAACTGTTATTTTTAGATAACTGAGTATTCCCTCATGGATAACTGATGCATGGTAGTTCAGACAGAGACCCAGTTGAGATCAGATGAGGGACAATGTACTATCAGATGTTAGGATATTCCTAGTGGATATTCCTTGCATGAGGAAGGAATATTATTCCTTATAGTACTGCGTAGTTGGACCTGAGGTGACAACAGGTATGATTTGAGACAATTCACACATGTTATGTAATTGGACCCCAATCAAAACTGCGCAAGGAAATAGGGGCTTGGAGGACTTGTGGAGCCTATATATTAGGCCTAGATAGTCCATGAGCTACATCATCAGAGTACAAAGAGAGCAGGATAGCTTTTGAGCTAATTCTTTTTGTATGTTGTTGAGGATTTCCGCTTAATTGATAATATAGAGATGGGGTTTTAGGTTGGTGCTTTCCCTAGGTTATATCTTCTGTGTTATGGTTGATTACTTCTCATTCTCGATTATATCTGTTTATGATTGATGTTGCTCGTGAATTCGATTATGCTTCTGCTTAATGTTTTGTAGAACTAGATCAAGTATTATGCTTTAGTACATTACATATCTCAGTTTGATCTACAGGTGAAATTTCTACAATCAACCTACAAGAGTGATACATGTAATCAAAATATTCAAAAAATGAAACCTAACATACAAGGATGTAAGTAGGTATCATGAAATCAACATGTAAGCGACATATAATTCATATACAGTCAATCACATGTTCCAAAAATCAAGATATCGTGTCTATTAATTTGAAATCAGCTTTCACCAAAACTAACAACCATGTCATAGTCGGAAATCAACTCACAATCATAGTCATAATACTAAAACTAGCACCCACTTGCATGCAAGTGCATATCAGTTGTCTTAACACATATTGTGTTAGTACAATTGTATTAAAACAATAGCATTCCTTCATACAATTTTATAAGCACAAACACATATCACGCACTCAATCAAGCATTCAAACAACCTATAAGCATACCCCCTTACTATCCATGGTGCACACTAAGGTAGAAGGAGGAAGCTACTATAATGCCCTGATCTCCAATGTCCAATTATGGAAATGGGATCTCCAAAGCTCTACTAAATTTAACCACACTTGAAAAGAAATTGAATTTTATTTCTCATACATTTTGTATGAGATTAAGTAAAAAACATTGCACTTATTCCACTTGTAACATAATAAATAAAAACATGCCATTTTTCCATTTCCTTACATGCAACTTTTCAAATTCCTTGCATGCAACTTTTCAAATTCCCTACATGCAACTCTTCAAATTATTTGCATGAAAATAGGCATAGATCAATTACATCCATATTATCATACTACAATACTATCCCATCCAAAAAAATAACATTTTCTTCAAAAAATTACCAAACTTTTACATTTTTCTTCAAACAACTACTATACTATTACATTTGCATGTAAGCATTTCTTCAAACACCTTACATGCAAACTAATATAGAAAACTATTTGCATACAAGTAAACATATATCAACTACAAGAATACTATTACACATCAATACTATCCCCAACTACAAACAACATACTCATTGGGGCATTTTATCAAACTGTTTGTATGCAATTAATCATTGAACCTTTTACGCATTTCATCAAACACTTTGCATGCAAACTAATATAGCGAATGATTCAATGCATATATCCTAAAATGTAGTAGTACACATTATGTAAACTGAACCATATGATCAGTGGTATTTTACCTCACTATGGTTCAAGTTTCAACTTCTGAGATTTCATAGATGAAAAGTTATAACAAAAATACCAACATAATAATATTTGGTGCACAATTCTAGGTGTATCCAGAAATCTTGACTTCCACTAGTCATATCTCCTAAAATAATGCTAATAAATGTCTAAATTTTTTATCACAATATCAGTGGGATTTCGCCTCATTGTGGAAAAAATTTCATCTCTTGAGATTGCCCAGAAGAAAAGTTATAACAACAATGTCAGCGTGACCTATTTGAGGCCTGATTTTAGGAGCATTCAGAAGGTTCAACTAGCTCTACTCATATATCCTAAAATATTGCGACCCAGTATCTGAAATTTCTACCACATAATCATTGATATGTCCCCTCAATTTGGAAAAAAAAATCAGCTTCTAAAAGCCTACATAAGATGAGTTATTATAGAAATTCCAATATGACATGTTTACAAGTGCATTCAGGAAGGTCATCTTCCTTAGATCATAATTCCTAAAGTATTGTGAACCAATATATGAAATTTCGACCACATTTTCAGTGGGATTTACCTTCAATATGGAAAAGTTTTCAACTTCTAATATTCCATAGAAGAAAATTTATAACATATATGATAGAAAGATCTAAAACTTAACCTTTTTTCTCGATTTCACCTATGATAGAGCCCATCCAGTCCAAGTGATTGAACCTGGAAGCTCTGATACCACTTTGTAACACCCTCCAGGGTAAATGTGAATATAAACAACATAATAGGAATATAAATACAATAAACATATTAGCCATCAAAATCCATATATACATCAGTACATTTGCACATGAAAATCAAGGGATTTTTTTTTCATTAATAATGCAATGAACCAGCCGGTGATGGGACTACCATGTTCCACCTGACCATAGATTGGTTGATCCAAGTCTCTCTTCAACGAATCACCCCCGTGCCATATTCCAAGCATGAATGTGGGACTCAAAGAACACATCAAAAAACACCAATCAATGTGGACGCTACTAGAGTTCTTCGCCTACACCATGAGGAATTTGAGTGCCTCCTAGTCTCTCAAGCTTTACCGTGCATCCACAGTCTGATCCAGGTATCACTAGGGCCTACACCGAGACATACTCTCAAGGCTTTACCGTGCATTCCATCCTGGAATCACTAGGCCTAATGGAGGGAAAATCCACCTCTTGGCTTTATCGTATATCCCGCCATTCACCAGCAAGGATTCCTAGGCCCACCAAGGCACACAATCTGGCTTTACCGCAACCCACATTCTGGTTCAGGGGTTACTAGGCCAGTGGCTTCGTGCATCCTCAGTCTGGTTCAGGGACCACTACCACCATGTGTTTGTCAGTTCGGAGATCCACCCCACTCAACTTCGATTAATCCAATCCAGCCACCCCCCACAAAACGCATGAGAGAACCCATTTCATCAAAGCAATCAGGATCATACCTGGCAAAACCCATGCCATGGTAGAAAAGAAACACATGCAATCCCATGCATGCCAAATCTAGCAAGGAAAATATACATGCAAGTTGATACCTACAATGAGGCCTGTTGTAGCTACTTGATCCTGGCTTTCCCTGCTTGATCCTTACTTTCTCTTGCCTTCTTTTCCTCTCTTGCTCCAATGCCAAAGTGCTCCAAGAAAAATTTTAAGTATCCAAGGGTATGAGAGAGAGAGAATAATGAGAGAGCTCCAAAGCTAAACTGACCAAGTCTTTCCCACTGATCCTTAGAAGCCTTTTTTTAATGAGGCCTCTATTTTCTTCATTTTCCATTATTTTCCTTCAATTTCCTCCTCACATGCAACATGTGACTTTTCACCTTCCTTTTCTCCTAATTTCCATTATTTTCATAAATAAATGTCCCAAAAATGCCATTTTGTCTCTTTAATGCCTTAACCATTGCCTTTGTCAATTTCCTTAGCCATCAACAACCAAATGAACACCCCCTAGGATGTCTTGCCCACCATTCAGCTTAATACGTGTCCCATCATGTGTGGTATTTATATATTTTTACATGGAATTTTCACCACGGCTGTTACATGCGTGATCATATTTGACTATTAGAATTATTGGACATTATCATGTAGAGTTAGTTCCATACGAGAAATAATATTTTCTTACTCTTTAGGAGGTTGTTGGAAGTAGTTGGATCTGAGATTCTCTCCAATAAAATAATTCCTACATTGATGTGAGGTTGAAAGTTTTTCTTTGTGCAATCAAGATAATTACTTTATCTTAAAATAACATTCATATATTTATATGTATGTAATTATGTAATTAATAAATTAAAAATATTATTATATTATTATTTTAATTAATTATCAATTACATTTATGCAAAGTTATATTTTATTTTATTATTAAAAATTAAACGAGTCTCCAACTTTTTTGTGGGCTATAAGTCACTCTTTTGCCATTAGTGGCTACAAAATGACAATTATCCTTGAGCCTTGAAATCTTCAACTCAAGCATTAAGGAGCAAACCTCAAAATCTAATACCCATCCAATAAATTTGTGATGGCCTCAAAGGGCCTCACATGTGTTTTTCATAGCAATTTGCAAGTGATATTTATATGAATACATACATATTTATGTAGAGATTTATATTCAAGTTGTTTTTACTGAGATTGGGGTTTTCATGGCGTTGAATCCATAAAATCAGTTTAAATAACACAAATCAAGATTTCACTTCAAAATTTTCAACAAAATTCTGACAACAGAAGGTCCAAAAAATCACAACTCCATTTATATTTATGTGTATGATGATTTTCATGGAAAGTGGGTCAGATGGCAAAGCGAGAGAGGTTGAGCCATGCCACAACACCATCCACACTCTAGGTAGAGAGTCCATGCTGGTATGACTTTGGGTAAGTGTGATTGGGCCAAGTTGCTGCAAGTGATCCTTAATTTGTTTGTTGATTTTGAAAATATTTAAGAATTGTGTAGGATAAACATGTCCTAGCAAATAACGTCATACCATGCTAAGAAAACATATTGGCCATTAACCATGCACTAAACCAATCATTAACTCAATTATAACTCAATAAACTTTCAACAATTAAAAAAGTAATTATTACTCATAAATGAAATGGCTTAAAATAAACAAAAAAATATTTCGAATTTTTGATCGGAGAATCCACAGTAAGAGAATTTTTATACCAACGTTTCGAATCCCAAATGGGATCCATCATCAGGGTTAAGAGAAACGTTGGTATAAAAATTCTCTTACTGTGGATTCTCCGATCAAAAATTCGAAAAGCACACACCACAGATCTCTGGAATCCAAAAAAATATTTAAGAATTGCCTAAGATAAACATCTCCTAGCAAATAAAGTCATACCATGCTAAGGCAAACATATTGGCGATTAACCATGCACTGAACCAATCATTAACTCAATAAACTTTCAACCATTAAAAAAATAATTATTACCCATAAATGAAAAGACAATAAATAGTTTTCGATAAAATTCAAATTAATAAATTTGAATAAAAACAAAATCAAATTTTTAAGTTTATTAGTGTCCTAATTCTAAAATATCAAAATATTCTCAAAAGCTAACAATCAAGTTAATTTCTCAGCGTAATGCTCCACAGGATCTCCGGGTATGCAACATTCATAAAAAGCATACCATGCCAATCCATAGTTGGTAAATATAACATCCAGTGAAAGTTTATATGTGCGTTGGACGGGACGGTAGTGGGTTCCGAGGCCTTCAGTCGAACGTAAGCTTAGACAACGAGGTGCTGGAGTGTCCTGAGGTTCCGAGGCCTTCAGTCGACCCTGGAATGCACTTTCGATGACTTTTGGATCTTTTTCTGTTTAGCTTGGACAGTTGGACAAACCAATATTGTTTAGTCACATTTAGTAAAATAATATTATTATTATTAAGATTAAGTGTTATTCATCAATAATAATAATAAAGTTTTTTTAATTGTATTATTGTAATTTTTTTTAACTTTATTTTTGTTAAAGTTGTTTGAGTAAATTTGACTAGGTCAAGGTAATTTAGGGATGATGATGATGATCTGATTTTTCATCTTGTCCCGAGCACTGGTTGTATCAACGTAAATCTACCAATGTGATTTCTTCGGAAATTATTTTCAAATCAAAATATGAATCACAGAAGTTTGAATTTGATAATGATGATAATAATACTAATAATGGATAGTTGGAAAAAATTATGGGGTAACAAATATAGTCCCCACTCCGTAAAACATGGATGATGATAATAATAATAATAAAGTTTTTTGTTTTTTTTTTTTTTTTTTTTTTTTTGTTTTTTAACTTTATTTTGTTTAAGGTTGTTCAAGTAAATTTGATTAGGTCAAATTATGGGTAATTTAGGGCTTTAAAACCTAAATTATTTTCTTGATTAGAATTTTGAAAATATAAAAATATAATTTTTATTTATTATTTTTCTTTATTATTTTACGCAACATTAATTTTAACCACAATATTTATTTTAATTAAAAATTTAAAACCTAAAATTATTTTCTTGATTAGAATTGTATATATAATATAAAATGTAAAATTTGATATATTAAAATATAATTGCATTTTACATTTGTCATCTATCTTGAATAAGTAAAACTTTCACGTCTTCCTTACCTCAATGAGCTTCAACGAGGAAATATTTAACATTAGTGGGGAGTGTCTCGAATTTATATAATTTTATAGTATTTTATTATAGAATATTTAGTTAATACTTAAAAAAGTTAAAAAGGAAATTGAATATAAAATTAAAGTAAATTAATATAATTTAATAATTAAAAAAATATTTTTATATTTTCAAACTTTAATAAAATATTAAATTATAAAAATTATATCTAATTTATACATAATATGAATATTTTATATTCAGACCTGATAAATGATGCATGTATTTGTACATAAAATATTATGGGATATAAATTATTTTTCTGGAATCAAAACAGAAAATGTTAATTTTTTTCTTTTCTCATTTTCAATTTTTCTAGTAATATTTTAGAAAAGTAGAGCATTTCACACTTTTCATTTACGTTGAAAAATAAAAACTATCACATCCTGTTTACCTGATGCACATTTTTCATCTACGTTGAAAAATAAAAACTATCACATCCTCTTTACCTCAATGTACTTTAATGAGTAAAGGAAGATAAGGGATAAAAATTTATATAGTTTTATAGTTACAATTATGGTAATGATACTTAGTTAATATTTGGAAAAAAGGTTTAGGCGAGAATTAAGATATAAATAAGGTAAATTATTGTGAAAATATATTATTTTAATAATTAAAAAACAAAAAAATCTGTATTTTTCAACTTAAAAAATATTAATTATGTATTTTTTTAAAATACTTTGGATTTCTGGATTCGAGAAGAATGAGCGCTTTGCATCCAACTCTCAGCGGCTAGGGAAATCTTAATTGTCGTTGAAC
Organism: Pinus taeda; assembly: GCA_000404065.3. NCBI lineage: Eukaryota > Viridiplantae > Streptophyta > Pinopsida > Pinales > Pinaceae > Pinus > Pinus taeda. The sequence goes on along the minus strand of APFE030722460.1, from coordinate 133,270 downwards.
CTTGAGCTTGTAGGTGCAACTGAACCCTATGATTACAGGCACAACCAAACCCTGAACTAATATGTTTTCAAGCTTTCATTAGGTTGAATTGTTTTGCCCTTCTCCTATGGTTTCCAATCACTATCACCACCGATTGAGATAGCTGCTCTTTACTGGTGTGGGTTTGCAACTCAGCCTCACCTGCACCGGCCTGCTCATGGCCTTATGAGGGTTTCAGGGGGGTTCCATTGTGCTCCCCTTTGGGTTCTCACCTGATCTCCCATGGGTTTTTTGTTCCAATGCGAATGACTTGATTGTTTGCCTTGTTGGCACATCCCTTTACTCTTGGATGCATAATTAGTGTCCAAAACAAATTCATGAAGATTGCAGAATCAATTCCTTCTTTAGATTTGGAGTTTTTCTTTCTAATGAAACAAAATGTGGTTTAATCGAAGGAAAAATATTATTGGAAAGTTTAATGGCTTGTGGCCAAGCTATGAAGCTGTTGAAGATTGGGTTTCTGACACTTGGGAAAATCATGAACCCAAGAGTATTTTCTATTGTGGAAATGGGTATTATGCATATCTTTTTGAGAACCAAGAAGATAAAGACTAGATCTAGAAGTTGGGTCCTTATTTCATGGGTATGCCTATTTCTCTCTCATTGGTCTTGGAAATTTAATCCCTTGATGGAAATTTCATCTACACCTGTGTGGATTAGATTTTCATTTACCCCTCTTCTTCGTTGGGATGAGGGCATTTTTAAGGAAATAAGAGATAAACCGAGCAGCTTTATTACCAATGGCATGAACACTAGGGGGAATCTTTCGCGTGCCATTATTTGTGGCAATGGATTTCTCCATGGTTGGTCTCATCTCCAAGCTCTGGATTATGAACATATTCCTTTCAAGTGTAATCTGTGTCATGAGCATGACCACTTTGCAATAGCTGCCCAAAAGCTTCAGTTTCTGAATCTCTCCAAATCCATTGCCTCTTGAAGAGCAAGTCAGTGATGAGCAAAGATTCATTCCAGTTAAAAGGAAACACAAGAAGCATGGAAATAAGAAGCAACAACCATATTAGGTAGATTCTCAACATCAACCCCTTTCTTAAAATAGTTTTGAAGTCATGAATGTTCTTAATTCAGAAGGGTGAAGATCATGAGGCTCAAGCGGATCACACCGTATCCAAGAAGACTTATGTTCCAAAAGTCCCTCTTGATTGGAAAGATGAAGAAGGCTCAGATCAAGATTCTCCAAAGAAAACTTCTGTGGTGGAAATATTTTCTCCAAAGGATCCTTCTGCATTAAAAGATAAAGAAGTCAATGTACGAGAAGTTCCCCTCTTCTTCTCCTTCCTATTCAAATGTGCTTAAAAAACAATGTTCTTCCCCACTAGTAACAAGAAGTAGGAAAAATCGTAGTAGAATCAACTCTCATCCTGTGAATTATCTTGCCCCCTGTGGGTCAAGCAACGAGTTGTCTTCTAGCATTTTATAAAAATGTTTTGTTTTAGCATTTTATAGAAATGTTTTGTTTTTGCATTTTCTTGTGCAAACAATTTGTTAAAGTTTACTCCTGCTCCTATGAAGCAATAGGAAGAAAAAATCAAAGATTTAATTTTGGAACTTTGCCCTCATCACTCTTATTGGAAAGAAGCTAATATTTTAGTGTTTTTTTTTTTTTTTTTTAAATAACATTTGACAAAACTAATTAAAAATTTACATTTAAAGAATCATATTGTAAAATTTCCCATTTATATTTATTCCAACATAACATAAATATAATACAAAAACTATCTCATTTCCATATATATATATATTAATATATATAATATATATAATATATATATATATATATATTCAAGCATGATAAATGATGTATGTATTTGTACACACATATGATATAATTCGATATTATAAAATAAAATATATTATTATATATTTATTTATATTTAACATATGTCATCCATATTTGTAGTTGCATGCATAAAACAAAGTTTAATAAGCACACTCAAAATAAAAAAATTGTCCTGAGGTGATGAACTTTCCAAGAAATACACATGTTTATGATGATGCTTAAATGTCCATCTACTATTGTATACATTGTTTAATAGTGCAATTTCTTTGTCTATCTTAGACATTGTTATCATGAATACAGATGGTCAATCTTTTGTGAAGGTTTATGCATACACTTTGTGATTAATGGAGACATGAAGCTCTTAACCATCATAATGGAAGTCTATGTACTCCTTGATGTGCACGATTTTTCTCTATAACGTATAAAAAAGCATTGTAAGATAACATATTAAAAAACATTGTAAGAGGATCCTTTATCTCTTAGAATATTATAGGGTTTGGTGGTTATAAAAAATTTGAAATATTACAATATGTTATGTTTTTTTCATCAGTTTTTTTGTTATAAATATTTTTCCTCTAACACATGTTTTCTAGTATGTTCAATTGGAGTTATTTGGAGTTAAGTGTAATGATGGTTATTTTATTTATCTAGATTCAAATTTTCAGTAGTGATATGTTGAGCCTTAAATGAGTATGGTGTGGTTTTAAAAATTTCATTCTTGATTTAGAGTTGGGAGGGAGGCCAATTTATTTATTATTAGTCAAAGTATCTTAACTCTAGTGGTTTGGTGAACAATTTTTTTTCCATCTACATGGACTCAAGCCTCCAGAGAGATGTTGTAACTGGTCTATTAGTGGCATTTATGAATAGTCGTATTTGGTGTAATAATGGCAGCCTATTTATCGAAGTTGTTGATTCCCCAAAGATTCTCATTACTATTAAGAAAACATGTTCTCTAGTATGACATACATGGAAGTAGTTTCAATATCAAAGCAAGTTGTAGAAAATTTGTTAGTTAGTTTGATTAGAATGTCTTCATACTATATTTTACCTAGGAAATAAATTGACCTCCTCTCATCCTGAAGGAAAAATTGAGGTTGTTGGTACCAAGCTAGCTCAAACTTATACTCACTTTAGAGTGTTTTTTTGAGGCTTAAAGCAAATACAACAATAATTATCACAACATCAAGACTCATCATGTCACTAGCTAGGATTTGAACCTAGGTGGGGAGGATAATGATCATTCCTCCAAACTACCTGAGATGACCCCAGACAAAAGCCTTCATACTATATATAATTTGTTAGAATATTTAATTGGAATGTTTTGATTCTAAGCATTGTAATCAAACACTTTAAAGGAATCATAAGGGTTGATGTGTTATGGAATTCAAAATGCCTTGCCTTCCTTGAGTCATGTGTCTCATATCAATATCAATATGTAATCCTCTAGCCCAACTTCTAAAACAATCCTTCTTGCAAATGAAAACATTAATAAGCAAGTCAAATTTGACTTGAGTTAGGTGCATCTTGTACTTATTAAAATAGGCATCTCCAACATATGGTGTTTCGAACTCATCCACAGAAATGGAAACCAAGTTGCTAATAATTTCTTCCCATGAAAAGAAAACTTTATGAAGCCACTTATGATATTGTTAAGCATGACTTTATAACTTAACCTCTATCCCAAAACATTTAAACATGTGCCTTCTTTGGAGTCTCATTAAGTTTGATATACTATAGTATCTCTAGAAACATACATGTAGACAAGTTACATGAGGCAAATAAGTTTGAGAATAAGAAAAATGGTTGAATAGGGGTGTTTGTAATTCTTAGATTAAAAGGCCAACGGGGCATAGAATAGACGGTGATGGGGTGTACTGTTAAGTCACTTTGTGATGTGAAGGTCACTGGTTCAAAATACCATGGGAAAAAATCTTGTCATGTTAAAGGCTGGTGTGGCCCAGGCTGGGTGCAATCCCTAGGTGATTTTGACGCCTTAGATGCCCGTGGGTCACGGTTTCTCAAGCCACAGGTCAAGCCCGATGTAATATCTGATGAACTCATATCACTTGAGAAACAAAAAAAAATATCTTAGATTAAAAGAAGTGGGTGGACATATTTGATCCAATTAACATAACAATTTATGGAATTATTTAGTTTACTTTATTGATGAAGATGAGTAATTTGAATCTATACATATTAATGACTTCATATAAAAAACAAGCTAGGAATGACCATACCCATACCTCTCATGAATTTTAGCACTAATTCCTAGATGCAAAGTTTATAACAATACATACTATGAAAGCTTCAATGGACTTGGCAACCAAGTTGTTTCCCTAAATTGCATTTAAAGTGCATAATTATTGTCGAAATTCATGAGTGATTTGTTTGGCTATTTAAATTCCATTATAAGAGAGTATATACCATAGCTAGAAGTCATTGTAGTAGGTGATTCACTAGGCTTCATACCCTAAGGTATTAATGAAGTTATCTATGAGGCACTAGATCATGTTTTTGATGATGCTCTTGATTATAGCTTTTTTATGTTTTGTTTATGAAACTAAAGTTGATCCAATGGTAGACATTTCCATTATGTACTTCCTGTGGGAGTTTCTTATGCTTCATCCATAAGATCTCGCTTATGGGTGGGTAGAATGCATGGTTGAACATACCCTAGAACTTCAAGTTAAAACCATCTTTGGACTTCTCTTTGAATGACTAGATAAAACCACAATCTAAGATGACATGGCATTGGTTTGTAGGGTTGGTGGCTCCCTACATATCAATTGAATGTCATTTATGGTGGAAAATTATAAGAAAATATAACATACATCCTCTCAATTTGGAGCAAGTCATTCTATTTCATCATAAATCCCATGGGACATGTCATGTGATGACAAAAATTTAAATAATTAAGTAAAACTAGTAGAATATTTTCATAAAATGGCAGCTTTATCTCCCAGTACTATGGAAATGTGTTCAATCAAGGAAGAGTTAGGTACCCACCCATGGGATTTTCTTGAAATGACGAGAAAGAGAGATGACATAATTGGAATAGAGTAGCCTTTGAATGATCAATTTCTTTTGCATTGAATTCCCACTACTTGATTGCACTTAGAATGCCTTTGTGAGAAATATTCAATAGGTTATGAAATCACTATATATGGATGTTCGTTAGAATGATGGTTAATTAGTTCACCATCATCCACGTCATTACCAATTTCTCAAAACAATCATAGAATAAGTGTATGGCTTAGATAATACCTCCATGGATTCCCCTCCTATGAACAGATCCATGTAATGCGTAGTGAGCATATCTCCCATCATGATAGAGTTAGTTTTTAAGGGATTTCAACTCAGGGAATTTTTTTTCTATAGCATTCCTATACATTTTTTCATGGTATTTTATCATTAGTACCATGTTTTTAGGCCCCATGTAGTCCACAAGATTGTTTATTTATTTGAGAAGCTCACACAAATCCATAAAACCATATGCCAAACAACTTAGGCAAGGCGTATTTTCATAAGACCATTTTCTAGTCCCTCCACAAGTTCATGATATCATTAGATATTTAAGAACATAACATTCCCATATGATTTTCTACAAAGACCTTGGTAAGCTCAAGTATATTTCCATGTCCTATTGGTTTACTAGGAATTTCAAGTATGAAGTGAGAGGAGACAACCTAAAAAATATTTTGTCAACATAGCTCCTATACTTTCATCTCACAAATTCATCTACAAATGATGGGAACCCTTTGCACAATGTAGCTAGTCGTCCTAAATTAGTGAAGGGGTGTACGAGAATCTAAGAGGCAACCCTTAAAACCAAATTTTAGCGCTTATTACCTACAATGACCATAATGGTGTTTATAGAAAATCCTAATGTCATGGAAGGGAATGGTGTCCACTTATTGAGTTCAATTTTGTGGTAGATATGATTGTTGAGAATGCAATTATATTGACAATAAATAAGTTGGAGATCCATTTATGGCACTTGCATGTTCATGATTCAAGTGTTCTTGGGTGTAGTGACAAAGTGTTCAATCCTCTCAAAAACCTAAATAAATACAGCTTGGTCATTTCAATAGGAGTTGGCAAGTAGTTCCCAAATCCTATTTAATGCCCTAACAAATTTAAACTTTCCCCTCTCTCTCTCTCGCTCAACCATATTATACCAACCAACACCCCCTTCCATATGTCAACTAATAACATGTATAAGTGTCAATGATAACACATACCTATGTTGAACAAGGGAATTTTTTTTTCCTAAAAGTCACAATCTAAGTCAAGCTAAAGATGGTTTTTGTAACAACCCCGGTTAAAAGTTCATGTGATAAAGCTAATAAAGGCAAAATAAGACAAAGGTCATGGGACATATTACAAGCTGAATGTTGCGCAAAACATCCTAGTGGGTGTTCATTTGGTTTATTATGGCTAAGGAAATTGGCAAAGGTAATGGAAAAGGCAAAGAGGCATTAATTGGCATTTTATTTATGAAAAAATGGAAAATAGGAGAAAGGGAAGGTGAAAGGTCACATGTTGCATGTGAGGAGGAAAGTGAAGGAAAAATAGAGGAAATTGATAGAGGCCTCATTGATGAAAAGGCTTATGAGTATCAGTTCACTACATTTTGTCAGTTTAGTTTTGGAGCTCTCCTCTATTCTATCTATTCTCTCATACTCTTCCACACTTAGAGCATTCTTAGAGCACTCAACATTGGAGACAGGAAAGAAAAGAAAGGACAAGGAAGCAAAGGAAAACAAAGATCAAGCAAGGAAAAGTTAGATCAAGCGACTACAATGATATTACTTGTAGGTATCGAATTGCATGTATGATTTCCTTGCTAGTTTTGGCATGCACGGTATATGCATGTGTGTATTTGGTTCTCTTGTTGTCATTGGCATGGGTTTTGCCAGGTGTGACAATGATCTTCAACTTTGCCTTGCCATTTCTGGATAGGCATGGTGTGATGGGGTTCTTTTATTTGGTTGAGCTTTGGATTGTCAGATGGTTTTGGAACCGAGTGAGGTGGTCTTAGGAAAATTCCTATGGGCGTAGTAAAATTCATGCTTTGTATAAACATGTTATGCTTTATGGTCAAATTATTCCATTAACCAATGGTTGGGAAAATTGGCTAATAAATTGACATTGAGATGCTCCACTTCATCAACCATGAGACTCAAACATGGAGTTGGATAGGGCACACATAGTAGCATGCACACACACAAACACATGTATGTAATCACACACACACACACACACACACACACACACACACACAAACACATGTATGTAATCACACACAAGTTTTTAGTCTTGAAAGATGAGGGGACAAAAAACAAATTCTATTCCAATAGCACAAAATATGTTGAAATTTAAACCATTCACTCTCAAGACAATGAAATAAAAATCATTACCCCAATAGACCAAAAAAGGTTACAAATGCTAATGAAAAATACAAATTGATAGTAATCTCTTAATCTAAGTGGCTCAATATTTAAGGCCAAAAGGAAACTTAGGCAAGGTACTTTAACTTGGAAGTTGGCATTGATAACTCTTTAAGTAATCTTGGAATTCAAGAGAATTTTACTTATTCAAAGATAGCCAATCAAACAAATTCAAGAAAAAATGTGTAATTTCGAGAATTTTGCCCTTACAAATGTGATGGGACAACTTGAAGGATTGTTGTGACCTAAGGGAGAAATATATAGAGTAAAAGTTCATGTAATAAAGGACAACTTAAAAGGGAAAATGTAGCTTAATAATGTGCCCATATCAAGACCTCCTATTATGTTAAACCTTAAGTAGTTCTTCTAGTTAAAGTTTCATATCAATCCAAGGTTTGTTGATCAATAGTTATCCCTAGTGGCATGAGACCAATAGTGGCCAGCGGAACAAAGACATGCCATCCAAAGAGATATTTTTCCAATTCTCTATGTGATATCACAAGATTTTGTCTTGGAAGAAGATGGGACCAAAAAAAACTTGTATTCCATGAACACAAAATATGTTGAAATATAAATTATTTGCCGTAAAGATAATGAAATAAAAATTGTTACCTCAAAAAAATAAACTATAATTGCTAATGCAAAATAAAACTTGATAGTAATTTCTTATTCTAGGTTTCTTTATTTTCAAGGTGAAAAAGGAACTGAGACAAAGTGCTTTAATTTGGAAGTTGGAATTGACCACTCTCTAAGTAATTCAAGAGTTTGAGAATTTTACTTATTCAAGGATAGCCAAATGGAAAATTTCAAGTAAAAATTGTGTAACTTCAAGAATTATACCCTTACAAATATGACATGACAACTTATAGGAAGACGATAGCCTAATAAGACACTCATATACAAACCTTCTAACATAAACATTCAATCTCATTTAGGGTCATAACATGGAATACCTCTTCAAGATGCTTAAAATATAAAAAGTCACTTATAAATGAAATTTCTTTTTAGGTGTTTTCTTTATTCTCTTCATCAAAATAAGATGTTGGAAAATAACTCTCAAATAAAAAAACAATGTAATTTAAAAATGTTAAAAGATACTACTATATAATTGAGTTTAATTCTAACTTATATGATCTCTGTCTCTGTTTTTTATAAAATTTATATGAGCCTTGTTCTCCCCTATTTTAATAACAAAAATATCTTCTCTTTCATTCAAATCAATTTACATTCCACAAATCTTTTAATAAAAAATATTTACAAAACAATTCATATAAATTTCTATCTGAAAAATAAACAAGTATCCTTAACCAAAGATTCAAATCAAACTTATTTTCTAAAAAGAAAGATAAATATAGATGTGATTTTTTTTCAAATATTTTTATCAAAAAATCACTTTATAATCTAAACCTATACAAATAATAAAATAATAAAAAATATTAAATGTATATTTTAATCTATAATTCTATAATTATAAAGAAACCACTTATATTTATAACAAACTAAGATAATCATAGCTTGTATTTAGATAGTATCCTATTTATTTCAAAAGAATTGATTAAAAATGAGAGTTGACTTTTCAATGTCATAAGTCATCAATGACAGAGTAGGTAGATTAATATTTAATTTGTCTATGCAATAAATTTGGGGTTAGATTCTTATTTTAGGGAAATTTGTGTTTATTTGTAATTTAGATAGGTTAATATTTAATCTGCATTTATGATAAATTTGGAGTTGAATTTTTTATCGGAAAATTTGTGCTTATTTGAAATTGAAATTTTTATTATAAGATCTGTGTTTATTTGTAATTTACTTAAATATTTAATTTAAATGTTTTTAGTTTAGTTTAGAGCAACCCTAAAATAATACCTTGATAATTTTGTTTTATTTTTTATAAATAAAATTGATATATTTAAAATTTATATGAAAATTATAATTACTGAAAATATGAAAATGAGTAAGACTTTTTATACACGTGAAACAACACCCCATTTCCTTATTGAATAGGTGTGGGCATTTAAATGACAAACCATGTGATATTCCCATTAATGTTGTATATCCTTACAATCATTAACAACTGGGTATATTTTAAGATAATGTATAAAAAAGAACAGAAATCTCATGAGCTAATAACGTAGCTTTTGTTTATGTATTTGATTGCCATATTTGTATTGTTTTAATTTTAAGAATGAATGGTTTTAATAGTGTTAGGATTTTTTATATAGTATCAATTAAACCGTTAATGCCTGTGTAGTTTAATGGTTAAAAATATGATTTTTGTTGTTGTTGGAGATCATAAATTTAAATATAAAAGAAAATACAATATGTACATCTTTATAGATTAAGAAATTTTAATAATAATAATAATTATTATCTGATTTTAAGATCACCATGACTTTTAAGTTTATGAAGGCATATATATTCTATTTCTCTGGCTTTGACCTGTAAGTTTTAGGAGAAAACGCACGCTGTTAACTATTAGGCCATTCAAACTATATACATGTGGCATGATCTTAACACTCTTTTTAATAATATGTGTAGCATCACTTTATTTATTTTTTGATAATAATACATATAAAGCATTGACTAAGAAAGAGGCCATTTTAATTTTAGGTTTTGGTAAAAAAGTCAAATGGGTAGTTTACATTTGATTATGAAACAAAGATTCCATCCAGCCATGCTGATCTGATAAATATTGTTGTATGTTGCATATTTTAAGTTTCAAAGTTTTTGTGGAACATTCACTTCAACATGGTGTTTAATCCCTTTTGATTGATAATAGATTACTGATAATGTGATACAATGAAGGAAAGTGAAACAAATATTGTTGTATGTTGCATATTTTAAGTTTCAAAGTTTTTGGGGAACATTCACTTCAACATGGTGTTTAATCCTTTTGATTGATAATAGATTACTGATAATGTGATAGAATGAAGGAAAGTGATAATGTGATAGAATGAAGGAAAGTGAAACTGACAAGGAGGTAAGAGAGACTAGAGAGATAAGTGGAACAAGAAAGGCCCCCAAGAAGGATATCTAGATTGTATCAAGAAGACGCTTAGTGTGTGGTGAGCTGTAACATATTGCACCCTATCTAATCAACCTCCAAAACAAGGGAACTTGCAAAATACCAGAGCTGGAATATAGAATTTATGTTGTGAGAATTTAGTGCGGGCTGAGAATATATTTAAATATGCTCAAAAATAATTGAATGGTGCTCTATATTTGAGATACGAAAGATACTATTTGTTAGTTGGGTATTTGTTAGTTGGGTATTTGAGAAACTTTATTATTTTTTTAGGGTTCTAATTTTGTAAATTGTGGTAAACTTTATTCTAATAATTTAGATCTTTATTGAATATGAACAGTTTTTCAAATATTTTAAATTTCAACTATAGATTGCAGCTAGGTCCAAGCAAACCTGCACTGGTTCTGCACTGATTCCTAAGCCGATTCTAAATTTTAAAACACTAGTATAATCACAACCTATTTTTATTCAAATGTTAATTTGAAAACATCTACATCTGGTCGAGCAACAATGGAATTAAGGAGATCCAATATCCCTGCCAAAGTTGCCAATTTCATCCTTTATGATGTGATATAATCTCAGGATAGCCCAATAGGACAGACTTTAAATCAACAAAAATGAGAGAGGAAAGAATCCCAAGCAAACCTTAGTTTTGACCTCTCAATTCTGAGCTTTTGAGATGTCAGAATTCTAACCAATCTACAATGAATTTTCCAATAGATCTAGATCGACCAGAAACTATACAATCAAAATCAGGCCAGCACACAGGCTGCTCATTTTCTCCTCATCATAGCTTTTTACACACCTGGTTCTGCATCTTGACTACTTGAGTTTACAATACGGTGTCATCCTATCACTTACAATATTCTTATGATATTTTTATAAATTGAGCTTTATCGTAATGGTTTTGAACTTTGTTGAGTTTGAGAAATTCCTCAAATATTTTAAATTCAAACCGTAGATTCCAGCTGAGTCCAAGCAAACATGTCCAGATTCCTAAGCCGATTACAAAATTTAAAACATTGATGTAATCACAACCAACTTTTATTCAAATGTTAGTTTTGAAACATCTACATCATGTAGAGCAATGAATGAAATTAAGGAGATCCAAAATCCCTGCCAAAGCTACTAATTTCATCTTTCTGGATACAAACAGCACATCAAAATATCAGATTACTTTTCTACTTCCTTATTTTATGATGTGCTGTAATCTCAGGCTAACCCCATAGGACAGAGACTTTAAATCTACAAAAATGAGAGAGGAAAGAATCCTAAGCAAGCCTTAGTTTTGTCCTCTCAATTCTGAGATTCTGAAATGTCAGATTTCTAACCAATATAGAATTAATTTTCCAATAGATCCAGATCGACCAGAAACTATACAATCAAAATCAGGCCCGCACACAGGCTGCACACTTTCTCCTCATCATAGCTTTTTACATACCTGGTTCTACAATATGATGTCATCCCTATCTTCGTTTATTCATCGACTGACGATGATGCTGTGACACCAGCTGCTGTTTAGGTAGTTCTTTTAATTCTATGACTTGAGCCATACGCCGCTTCTTGACTGCAAGAAACGTCACAACTCCATTAGTTACCAAGTTCATGAGCCAATATCAACTTCATAATGTAATAGTATTGTAGGAACAAATCTGGATCTGAAAGTACAGTCCAATATCAGAATACAAACCATTTTCTACTTGTTGATATCCTTCCTGAAGCTTCCTTTTTGTTGCTTGAAGCTTCCCTTCAAAAGCTGAATCATCTAGAGATTTTGATTTCTGCTGTACAAATTAAAAAAACTCCAAATTAAAAATATGTTGCTATAGTACAAAATTCAAATAGCTCCAAATAAGTTAGCTAGCAGATACAAAAATAATTGCCCTTATATTTTTTCTAAAAAAAGATTGTAGGTTATTAATATCTTTCAACATAGAAAAAAATTATGTTCAAAAAGCAAAGGATCTTCTGTAGACAGTGGGTTAACCACATACTCTAGTTTGCTTACATTTGGGAGAGGAAAGGAATCAGGCTTGGTCTGATTCCTGTTCAAATCTGGCTGCACATTGTCTCTAGATCCTTTATATTTAGAACTTAGTGGTGGTCTCCCACGGCCAGAACTGGCCACCATACCACCTGAGCTGCTCGTCTTATGGCCCTGGTCCCTGACAACCTGAATTTGAGTATTCCTTTCCAACTTTCCCCTCTCTTTCTTTGTTTCTGGTTCACCACGAGGAATGCTAGTGCTATCCCTTGCCAGATTCCTCTGGTGAGCTGATTGCTTTATTTTATTGGGTCGCTTTATTGTACATTGTTTTCCATCAACATCATAATGATCATCATATCCATCGTTTTTTGTCTTTTCAGATGCATAAGGGTCTACATTGATTGCAGAAAAGAATGTCATCCATAATCTCAATTCATAAACCTAACAACTTAATAGCCTAGTGCTTCCAGAGAAAAACAACACTTCTTAAGGCACAAAATAGAGTATGCAAACACAAAAATATCAAGAAACGGGGAGGCAAGAGTATCTTACTCCCATCATCATCCATGTCATCGAAGATCTTTATTTCCAAGCACATAAAACAAACAGAAAACCATTTATTCACAACAAGCTCACAATCAATGTATAGATGCCAGAATTAGAACTTGCAATCACACATCTGGCCATTTCATATCCAGGTTTGGTCTCTTGCTCATTGTGCTTGAAGCTGAGATATCATTTGGTTATGGAAGAACCCCAATTTCTTCCATGACCAAATGGTATCTCACCCTGGGTTACTTCCATGACCAAATGATATCTCAGCTTCAAGCACGTTGAGGAAGAGAGCAACCTCTACACATATCTGAAGACTACCTGAGATATTTCTATGGATGTCATTTGGATCGACAGAAAGGCCCCCTCATCAAGTGGGGGTGAAGGGAGTCCATTTTCATCATTTGCCATTGCAGGTGAAACAGAACCTGGCGAGGTAACTGCGACATGCAAAATGATGTATATGAAAAAAAAGAACGTTAAAAACAAAAGCCTTGGTAGCAGAACATAGGGCAAACTTAGGTAACTTCTCTGGTTCAACACCATACCTGCAGTTGCAGCTGCAACAACATTTTCAGTGGTCTTCACCCATTCATCTACAATGTCTTTCCAGCCACTGCAGCACATCATACCGAAGCAGTAAAGACATTTTACTTTTAAGTCTTTCAGTGTTCACTTAAGTAGGTCTAAGCCAGCTTAAATAAGTCATAATCAAAGCTATAGACGCTCTTTAATTCACTTGTGTTAGAATAAGTTCTCATTATGCAACTGAATAAAAGAAGCCGCTGCGACCAAAACTACATTTATGCACAACCAATCTTGAAATTCACCGTTAGATTATCCATGTTTGCAACATTGAACCAAAAGATTTTGGCTTAAAATACCGGATAAGCCTCTTCACCATAGACTGAATTTCCTTTGAATTGTGCTTCCGCAATTGATTAACTTGTCTATCTATCTGAGTTTCCTGAAGAGAATACACCATTGCAAAACATGTTGATTATTGAACAACTTGGAAGAATGGTGTTTGACTTCAAATCACACGTAAAACAACACCTCCAAAACCAAAAGAAAGAGAACTCTGTTTAATTCCACCATGGAGGGCATTTTGCAAATGACTGAAAAAGCATACCTTTAGGCTTTCCACTGTGAGTTGCATCAATTCCAATCTTCTCAAACACTCATACAGCTCACTAACAGACTGCAACACAAAAGAGGATTGACTATGGAGAGAGACAAATAAACACACCCTAGTGGAGACAATTTTCAAAACTTGTAATTATTACAATAAAAAGTTGCATGAGTAGCAATGTATGTTTAATGGCTGCTAATGAAAAATCACCTATCAAAAGAATATTGCTTGTAAGAATCGACTCAATAAAACTGTCAGATATGTAACTTATAAGAAATACTACCGTATCTGGGTTTGCAAGAATGTCTTTGATCTTGAAGACCTCTTTGAGAGCTTGAGATTCATCCTCAATTTCTTCAGTGAGGTCTTTGGCCTCATCATAGCTGCGCCTGTGATCGATAATCTTAATCCCATCTGTCTCACCAATGCTGCTGTTTACCCTGTCACTGGTTTTATCATGGCAACCTGTGATACCCTCCTGGGCATCCTCATCATCAATAGTTTCATCACTGGGATCAGCCAAAGTAACAGATGTACGGTCACAACACCTGACAAACCTAGATGCATACAGTCTCTGTGCAATCCTATCTCTCTTTCTACTTAATTCAGTTGGGCAATCAGAGGTAGCAACCAGGATCGCGTTTTCAATCAGATTGCATATATCAGTCCCTGAACCTTCGAAAAATTTTCTCCATTTATCCAGAGACTCCATTTTCAGCCCACCTGAAAACCCGGTCTGCTCCACACAAGTCCTTGATCAATCAAGAAACTCAAAGTCTGCAACAAATAACAATGCCTATTAGATCAAGTGATGGATATGAAAGGACAGAGCATTTGTTTCATAATTAAATGTTGTTCACACTGCCTTAAATCACCCTAAATTTGCTCAGATATCACAGTGAGAAGGTGTAGAGTTGTTGCTGTTGACATTCACCTGGTTATGACAATTAAAAAATGTTGAAAGCAGGTGTTGATAATAAGCTATTGATAGTAGGATTGGATTGGAAATGATGCTAATGAGTCCAAATAACTGATACTGTTACTCAAATTTGTCACATAACTATTACCTTACAGGGTAATATATGCATGACCATTGGCAGAAGAATCCTATATCACCAAAAAAAACCATTTATTATTAGTAAAGCCTGTGTGGCGCAAGCATGCAACAAAACACATGCCTATTAAGAAAAACTAGAACAGTGGGATCACCACCTTAGGTTTGCATTGCTCGGGGATACACAGATCCAGTAAACATGTACGCGGCCCGATTTGGTAACTGTGACGACAGACAGACAAATATTGCGCTCTACTTTGGCTGACAGTAACTCATGCAGTCTCACTATTCAGAGCCTTAATATATACATGCCACCCTGGTTGGACTTGCCTAATTTGGCGCAGGGCCAAAACAATAACTTTGAAACTGTTATAGTTAGATGACAGCTAAAAATAACTTTGTAAATTTGAGATCCGTATATTTGGAAAGCAACAATTGATTTCTGTACATGAAACAACACTTCAATCCCCTTAATGGACATTTAAAATGACACAACCTCCAAATTTAGGCGAAACACTGTTTCCAAATTTACAGTAAATAAATGGGCTAATCACATTGTTTTCGATAGTTCCAAACCGGGAAAAAATTACAAATAACAAAAGTCGAGAATTTTACAAATTTTCAGGTGGAAAATACCTTTATATTTCGTAGAAAGAATGTATAAGTTCCGGTCTATTCTCATCAATGCCGATGTCTGAAGCCATTATATCAAAATTCATCATATATTTTTGCGAGAAATTACTCTGGGTGGGAAAGATCCCATTCCTCCCAGTGCACTAGATAAACCTAATTGACAAGTTATACAAATACATGAGATAAACCTAATTGACAAGTAAGTATAAAAAATGATTCCAATCAATAAACCTAAATTATAAGTCTAACTTTAGTTAAATTTTTATGTATAAAACCCTAAACAACTTAAAATAGGCAATAATAGGGATGTTTGCTAGTGTAATTTTTGTATAAAGGTCGCACATTTGAAGTTATATGTGGGTATAATGCTTCCGGGTAGTGATTTTTTAGCCAATGATTAGTCCCACAAATTATGGACAAATTAGCGAACAAATATTAAGTATAAGAAGTTCAAGAATAAAATCAATTTGGGGTGATTTAATTTATTTTTCTATTATGATATGTTCCATAAGATGGGTGTTCTAATAAGATATTTTTGTATGGAACCCTTTCGAAACCTCGAGGGTACAAAAAAACCACCCATGTTAAAGGTTGGTGTAGCCCAAATTAAAAGTTGTTGCAGCCCAAATGGGGTGTTATGCTCTTGGGTAGCAATTTTTTAGCCAAATGTTAGTTGCCCATGTCTTGAACAAAAAAGCAAACAAAAAATTATTACATGTACAATTCAAAATTAAAATAAATTTGGGATGATTTGTTTTATTTTTATATTATGATATATTTTTTATCTCATTATTATATATAAAATATATATATATATATATAATTTATTGGTATATTAATTTTTGTAAATATATTTTAACTTAGATTCCCTAAGAATTCAAGGGATCAAATCTTCAAAAATGTACATTTTTTGAGAATATAAAATTAGTTTTCATTTCGAAGGATATTATCTCTCTCTTGAACTTGATAGATAGAAGATTAAGAGTTATCGATATAGGTTCTATTATTATTAGTTTTAATTTGAAATCCAATCATAATTTTATATTGTACATACAATAAGTCATAGATATCTTTGGAAGAGGCCCGCCAAAAATGAAATCGAGTCCTTTTCCGAATTAACAATGTAAATGTTTTTCATTGGTTGTAACAAAATATGTTATTTAGCACTAAGAAAAAGGACATAACAACACTAAGTATCATTCTTAAACAATAGATGTAAACAATGTAGAAAAAGATCATTCCAAATTCAAACAGAAGGGGATAGGAGAATGTCCTTTAGGGGCTAGTCCATTGGCTTATGCACCTTCCTTTCTTCTTTCTACATTTTGGCCAAATGTTGGAAGTCTTCATCTATGCACATTGGATTGAGGGCCCTCATTAAGTTTTGTGACTTCATCTTCCTCATTAATATGAGAGACAACAATTTTTATCTCAAACACAGCCTATTACACTGCTTCAAAATTTTCATCTAATGGTTCAATTATGCATAAAATGTATTGTTGTGGAATACTTCATTCATCTAGGACTTGGGCTATCATCTCTTTTACCATCCAACAAGTTTCAGTAATCTAGAAGATTTCACTCCTTGGTTATGTAGAAACCTAGATCTTGAGCCCATCCTTCCACTTCCTCTTAGATATGTTCCCTAGACAAAATGTGCCTCTTATCTTTAATTTTACTATCCACTTCTTCCAATTTGGATTTTAACAACTTGAGGAACATTGAAGGGGAGAACTCCTCTATTTCCAAAGGCTTCCCAATAAACTTAGCTAAAGTATTTGGAATGCTTAGGGTCAAAACCCTTCCTAGACTTGGTGTGTTCTTTCTTGCTTGTACCTACACCCTTCCCCGTAACATTTCACTTAGGTAATGTGCCACACTTCAGATTTTGACGTAGGAAAGACATAATTGATAGGCTCATGGGAAATAAATGAACTTGAATGCCCCTATTTCTTCCTAGAGTGGTGATTAAGTCGATGTCACCCACATTGGACCCCACAAAACAATTCCCTTCTTAGAAATACCCAACTAGATGCCAACTTGAGCTCAACCTACTCAGATACCAACTTCACTTCTTGTAACAACCCTAGGCTAAAAATCCATGTAATAAAGTTAATAAAGGAAAAATAAGACCAACATCATGGGACACTTATTCCAAGCTGAATGTCGGGCAAAACATCCTAGTGTGGGTCTTCATTTGCTTTACTATAACTATGGGAAATTGGCAAAGGCAATGACAAAGGCTTTGGAAAGGCAAGAGGCAATAATTGACATTTTATTTATGAAAATAAAGGAAATTAGGAGAAAAGGAAGGTGAAGAGTCACAGGTTGCATGTGAGGAGGAAAATGATGGAAATTGAAGAAAATAGAGGCCTCATTAATAAAAAAGCTTTCGAGGATAAGTTCACAACCTTTTGTTAGTTCAGTTTTGGAGATCTCTCTCTCTCATACCCTTGCACACTTAAGAGTATTCTTGGAGCACCCTAGCATTGGAGGAAGGAAGGCAAAGGAAGGACAAGAAAGTAAAGGGAAGCAAAGATCAAGCAAGGAAGAGCGAGATTAAGAGACTGCAATGGAGTTACTTGCAAGTATCAAGTTTCATTTAGGATTTCCTTGTGTAACAACCCTAGTGGAAATTCCAAGTAAAAATATATAAATACCACAGATGATGGGACACGTATTCCAAGCTGGATGGTGGGAAAGACATCATGGGGGGTGTTCATTTGGTTGTTTATGGCTAAGGAAATTGGCAAAGGCAATGGCTAAGGCATTAAAGAGACAAAAAGGTATTTTGGCACATTTGTTTATGAAAGTAATGGAAATTAGGAGAAAAGAAAGGTGAAAGGTCACATGTTGCAAGTGAGGAGGAAGTTGAAGGAAAATAATGGAAAATGAAGAAAATAGAGGCCTCATTAATAAAAAGGCTTTTGAGGATTAGTGGGCAAGACTTGGTCAGTTCAGTTTTGGAGCTCTTTCATTATTCTCTCTCTCTCTCATACTCTTGGACACTTAGAGTTTTCTTGGAGCACTTTGGCATTGGAGCAAGAAAGGAAAAGAAGGAAAGAGGAAGCAAAGATCAAGTAGGGAAAGGCAGGATCAAGAAGCTACAACAACCTTCATTGCAGGTATCAACTTGCATGTGTATTTTCCTTGCTAGATTTGGCATGCATGGGATTGCATTTTTAATGTGTTTCTTTTATACCATGGGATGGGTTTTTCTAGGTGTGACAATATTTTCAGCCTAGCCTTGCCATTTCCTGATAGCTTTGATGAGATGGGTTCTCTCATGTGTTTTGTGGGGATGGCCGGATTGGATTCGAAACTGAGTGGGGTGGATCTCCAAATTGACAAACACATGGTGGTAGTGGTCCCTGAACCAGACTGAGGATGCATGAAGCCGCTGGCCTCATAACCCCTGAACTAGACTGTGGGTTGTGGTAAAGCCAAATTGTGTGCCTCAGTAGGCCTAGGAATCCTTGTCGATGAATGGCGGGATGTACGGTAAAGCTAAGAGGTGGATTTTCTCTCCGCTGGGCCTAGTGATTCCAGGATGGAATGCATGGTAAAGCCTGGAGAGCATGTCTCAGTGTAGGGCCTAATGATCCCTGGATCAGACTGCAGATGCACGGTAAATACTAAGAGACTAGGAGGCACTCAAATTCCTCACGGTGTAGGCAGAGAACTCTGGTGGCATCCACATTAACTGGTTTTTTTGATGTGTTATATGAGTCCCACATTCATGCTTGGAATATGACACGGGGGTGATTGGATGAAGAGAGACTTGGCTCAGCCAATCTATTGGTCGAGTGGAACATGGTAATCCCAGCACCAATTGGTTCATTGCATTTATTAACGAAAAATCCACTCCCTTGATTTTCATGTGCAAATGTACTTATGTATATATGGATTTTGATGGTTGATATGTTTATTGTATTTATGTTCCTATTATGTTTTTTTATGCACATTACCCTGGAGGGTGTTATAGAGTGGTATTAGAGCTTCCAGGTTCAAACACTTGGACTGGATGGGCTCTATCATAGGTGAAATGAAGAACAAAGGTTAAATTTTAAACCTTTCTGTCATATTTGTTATAAAATTTCTTATGTGGCATATTAGACATTGAAAATTTTTCCATGTTGAAGGTAAATCCCACTTATGACGTGGTAAAAATTTCAGATATTGGTTCACAATACTTTAGGAATTATGATCAAAGGAAGATGACCTCCCTGAATGCACCTTTAAATAGGTCATGTTGGAATTTTTGCAATAACTGGTCTTCTGTAGGCTTTTAGAAGCTGAAAAATTTTCCACGTTGAGGGGACATACCACTTATTATGTGGTAGAAATTTCAGGCATTGGGTCACAATATGTTAGGAGATATGAGTATAGGGAGTCAAGCCTTTGGAATGCTCCTAAAATCAAGCCTCAAACAAGTCACGTTGGAATTTTTGTTATAACTTTTCTTCTGTGCACTCTCAGGAGCTGAATTTTTTTCTACAATGAGGGGAAATCCCACTGATATTGTGATAAAAATTTTAGACATTTATTCGCTATATTTTAGGAGATATGACCAGTGTAAGTTGAGTTTTCTGGATACTCCTAGAATTGTGCACCAAATATGATTTTTTGAGAGATTCTTCAGCGTAAATCACATAAGAATTCATTTGTCTACGCGTTTCGAACCAACTAGTGTGGTTCATCATCAGGACAAGTTGAAGAAACCGATCCAGCTTAGCATGTTAAATAGTCTGAGCAGAGTCTCCAACAGCTAAATTGACTAACAACTAATTTTGATCTTAAGAACCAGGGCAAATTATTATTTATTAATTTAATATTATTATTATTTAATATT